>JACEFZ010012367.1:605000-690000 GCA_014155875.1 Cepaea nemoralis
GTGACGGACTGAATTTTGCGTGTGGATTAGGTTTTCCCTATTAACGGTGTCCCTCGCCATAAGACGAACCCACTCCGACTTCAGAGGTACTTGTAACTTGCGTCCCAAAGTCAAGGACGACAGGTCAACATTTTAGTTCAACTGACCGGTGTAGGGGTTGAACCACTAACCTCGGCATCAGCACATCGAATGTTTAAGAACCCGCGTTTTTATCCAATCAACCATGCTGACCTGCTGATTATTATTATTATTATTATTATTATTGTTATTGTTATTGTTATTGTTGAAAAGTCAGGTCTTAGTCAGATATGACTGAGCTACCGTATAACAGTAGACGGTACTACCTGGTTTCTGTTAGCGCTGAACGTTGGGCGGCGCTTACCAAACCCGACACCCCACATTGTGCCAACGGCTTCGGGCGGAAGAGCGCAATTGGGAGCGTACAAGCCTTACCCTGGTGCGAGGAAATGCAAGCTAAAGACAAAATGTCATGGCAGGGCAGACCAGGCCCTAAGCCTTGGTTGGCGACTGGTCTAGGATCGAAGCTCCGACAGGCGGACAGTTAGAGCATTGCTTTGCTGATCCGGCAGCTTCTGCAGCTTGTCTTGTTCCAGATGTAGGGGTGTTACCTTTCCTCTGGAGTAAACTAGGCAGGCCGAGAGAGGGATCATGCTGCATGGGCAACACATGATCTCTATATTTTAGCCCAGGCTTTGTGCTATGGAGAGGCAATAACTCCATCCCTGGTCTTAACTGATCTCGGAATCAAAGCGAGAGGCAACTGTTACGGGTTATAAGTCCTTGTCAGTTGGCGTAGACATGGGGCGCCACGCGTTGCCTCTGACGGTGGGAGACACCTATAGGTGTCACTGATCAGCTACCGCCCGCCTCAAGCTGGGCAGCCCCCAGTCAGTTGGGTGCTGATCCGCCACAGCCTGCCTGCTTCAATGGGTGCTTGGGGCTAGGACAAAATCTGAATCGCAGGCTGTAAAACCAATGCACCAGGTACAAACAAAAATAAAAATAGAAACCTCAAGCTACGGCTTGCAACCTGGAACGTGAGAACCATGTGTCCAGGATTTTCCACTGACTTGACCAATATTGACGATGTGAGAAAAACGGCTGTGATTGATGCCGAACTCAATCGTCTAAACATTGATATTGCTGGCCTGCAGGAGACTCGCCTCGCTGAGGAAGGGTCACTCAGGGAAAACAACTACACCTTTTTCTGGAAGGGTAGAGGGCAGGCAGAAAAAAGGCAACACGGTGTGGGCTTTGCAGTGAAGAATTCGCTACTGGGAATGATTGAAATTCCAGCAGGAGGAAATGAAAGACTATTATCCCTGCGCTTGGCAACCTCTTGTGGGTTTGCCACCATTATTACCGCATATGCACCGACACTCGATTCCTCTGATGATGTGAAGGATTCGTTCTATGAGGAGTTAGACTCCGTGATCAAGGCAGTTCCAAAATCTGACTACATTTATATGCTCGGTGATTTCAATGCTCGTGTGGGCAAGGACTCGAATTCATGGCCAGTGTGCCTTGGAAAATACAACATCGGTCGCATGAATGAAAATGGGCAAAGGCTGCTGGAGCATTGCACCAGTAATGACCTATGTATTACAAACTCCTTTTTTAAAACAAAAGAGATGCATAAGGTCACATGGAAACATCCAAGATCCGGCCATTGGCACCAGCTGGACTTCATCATCACACGGAGACAACATCTGAACCATATATCATTGACTCGTAGTTACCACAGTGCTGACTGTGATACGGATCATTCTTTGGTTGTTGCAAGGGTTAGACTGAGACCAAAGAGAATCTACACAGCTAAACACAAATCTAGCCTCAGGATTAATATTATTAACACTCATGATCCTGAAAAGTGCTTTCAGTTTCAACAGCAACTTGAAGACGCTTTCACTGATACACCAGAAAATTGTACAGTAAATGAAAAGTGGGGTCAAATTAAGGAAACTCTTTATAAAACTGCCGTAGGGGTTTACGGCACTGTGGATCATAAGAGGCAGGACTGGTTTGCGGCCAACAGCGAGACTCTGCAGCCCTTGATTGATAAGAAGAAGAAAGCTCTCTTAAGAAACAAGGAAAGACCAACGCGTAACACTCTGAGTGAGCTTAGGCAAGCTAGGAAGGATGTGCAAAAGGCTGCCAGGCAGTGTGCAAATGATTATTGGATCAAGTTATGTGAGTCCATTCAAATCGCAAGTGATAAGGGAGACATAAGAAGCATGTATGAAGGAATAAAGAAAGCCTGCGGTCCAGTGATCAAAAGAAGTGCACCATTGAAAACCTTGACTGGAGAAATCATCACTGATAAGAAACAGCAGATGGACAGATGGGTAGAGCACTATTTGGAGCTTTACTCAAGTGAGACCAAACTAGCGGATGATGCCCTCAACGCCATAGAGGCTCTGCCAACTCTTGACCACCTGGACACACTTCCCACCATAACAGAAGTTAAGTGTGCTATAAATGAACTTGCATCTGGCAAGGCTCCAGGTAAGGATGGGATTCCAATAGAGGTTATCAGGAGTGGGCAAGACACACTCACTATACAGATCCACCAGCTAATAGAGCTATGCTGGCGTGAAGGACAAGTCCCACAGGATTTCAAAGATTCAAGCATCATAACACTAGTACAAGAACAAGGGCGATCGGAGCGACTGCAACAACTATAGGGGTATCTCACTTCTGTGTATTGTTGGAAAAGTATTTGCCAGAATTGTTCTGCGCAGACTTCAAGTCCTAGGAGATCAAGTCTACCCCGAATCACAGTGTGGCTTTCGACAGAACCGGTCTACCACTGATATGATATTCTCATTGCGACAAATGCAAGAAAAATGCCGTGAACAGAATCAACCACTGTTTATTGCCTTCATCGACCTCACAAAGGCATTTGATTTGGTCAGTCGTGAGGGTCTGTTCAAGGCACTGAAGAAGATTGGCTGCCCACCAACTCTTCTGTCCATTGTGGAATCGTTCCACACAGGCATGAAGGGTATAATCAAGTTTGATGGTGCAACTTCTGAAGAATTTGAAATCAAGAGTGGAGTTAAGCAAGGTTGTGTACTAGCTCCCACCCTCTTTGGAATATACTTTTCACTTCTACTGAAATATGCATTTCATGATCAGGATGGTGGTATATACATTCACTCACGCTCAGATGGCGGCCTCTACAATGCTCAGAGATTGAAGGCTAAGACCAAAATTAGGAGGGTACTGATCAGAGAGTTGCTTTTTGCAGATGATGCTGCAGTTACGACCCACTCTGAGGAAGAATTGCAATGTCTACTATCTGCATTCTCCAATGCTTGTTCTGAATTTGGTTTAACAATTAGCAAAAAGAAGACACAGATTATGTCACAAGGTGCACATGGGGTACCATCAATCTTTATTGACGACGCCGAACTAGAGATAGTAGACCATTTTACATATCTAGGATCAGTGGTAAATAGCAAATTATCCCTAGATCAGGAAATCAACATCCGGATTGGTAAGGCAGCAACAACAATGAACAGGTTAAGAAAAAGAGTCTGGGAGAACAGGAAGCTTACTGCCAAAACAAAAGTCCTTGTCTATCAAGCCTGTGTCCTTAGTACTCTTCTCTATGGCAGTGAAACCTGGACAACTTACTCACACCAAGAGAACAACTTAAACAGCTTTCATATGCGGTGTCTGCGAAGAATTCTTGGTATTAAGTGGCAAGACAAAATCACAAATACTGAAGTATTGGAAAGATCAGGTTGTGTGACAGTTTATTCCATGCTCAGTCTTCGTAGACTTAGATGGATAGGACATCTTAGGAGGATGGATGATGGTAGAATACCAAAGGATATCTTTTTTGGTGAATTACAGATGGGTAAGAGATCTCAGGGTCGGCCTCTACTACGATACAAAGATGTGTGTAAGCGGGACATGATTGATACAGGCATTGATAATGCACATTGGGAGCAAGTCGCCGCTGAACGTGTTGCATGGAGGGCAAATATCAGAAATGGAATAAAGTCAAAGGAGAAAATTATTGCAGAAAAGTCACACACCAAGCGTGTGAGACGTAAGATGGTGCATGATGGTGGAAATGACCACGTGTTCACATGCACCCACTGTGAACGGACATTTACAGCGCAAATTGGCCTTATCAGTCACACTCGCTACCGCCATAGTTAAAAGTTATTATGCCTTTTTAAAGCACAAACTATCGTCTGTCAAGACGGCAAGGTGCCAATGTATGTTATTGTTGTTATTGTTATTGTTGTTGTTGCTGTTATTGTTATTATTGTTATTGTTATTGCTGTTATTGTTGTTATTGTTATTGTTGTTGTTGTTATTGTTATTATTGTTGTTATTGTTATTGTTATTATTGTTATTATTGTTGTTATTGTTATTTTTGTTATTGTTATTGTTGTTATTGTTGTTATTTTTGTTATTGTTGTTATTGTTATTGTTGTTGTTATTAGTGTTGTTATTGTTATAGTTGTTATTGTTATTATTGGTGTTATTGTTATTGTTGTTATTGTTATTGTTGTTATTGTTAATGTTGTTATTGTTGTTATTGTTATTGTTATTGTCATTATTGTTGTTATTCTTATTGTTATTGTTGTTATTGTTGTTATTGTTATTGTTGTTATTGTTGTTATTGTTATTGTTGTTATTGTTATTGTTGTTATTGTTATTGTTGTTATTGTTATTGTTATCTCAGGCTGTAATATTCTCAAAACTGAGAGGGAAGACCAAGAGAACTTTGAATCAGATAGCGCTGGGAATTATTAGTAGTACGACTCTTCACTGGCTGTTGAACAAGAGGACGGAGCGCCGCGTGTGGGAATGTCCTGAGTGCAGTGATGTCGGTTCTTAGCTCAACTCAACTTAGCTCAACTTAGACTGGGTGGATCTGGTAGCCTAGGACTATTTTTAAAAATGCGTCTGATACGTATCCGAACCATTGCCCATCAGGCTTATATTCGAGCACTATAATACCGCGGCTCTCTACCCCAACGTTACTTTCTTGATCTTGTATGTGTGTGGGTGCAACACTGCCAGGCGTCTGTCTGCCTACCCGGGCAAATCGTTATTGATTTACATATTCATTATATTTGTCTTGGTTTACCCTTTTTATGCATTTTATTTCTTCATTTAATTATACCCTTTAATTAGCTCAGATCGTCTGTTGATCTTTAACTTGATACTCAGGTACACACAGACTCTCTGCCCTGATTTTTCTTTCAGGATTTCGAAATTCTATAAACAGTCATCAGGATACGCTGTACCGATAAGCGTAGGCGGTTATGGTTCGCCATGTTTTCCGAGTTTTCGATCCATGCAATGTTCTTATTCTGATTTCGTCGTATGAACAAACCATTCAGATATTTGAATAACGAAGACGCAAACAATAGATTGCACGATTTACTGCCTGGCATATTTCGTTACGGGGGCTGAGTCGACTCGAGGTATGGTGTACGCCTAAAGTGCTGGAGGTCCCGGGTTCAAGCCTCGGTGAGGGCCGGGATTTTTTCACGTGGACTTCTTGTAATAAAATCTCTCCTGGTATCTGGGTAGTGAGATCGGACGCCCGTGTATACTGCGCACGGAAAAATTCCCTTGGCGGTTGGAAATCGAAAAAGAGTAGCCTAACGGCGCTGCCGGGGCAAAATTTCGAGTTAAATATTTACTCAAAATATTTCAGGATCCTCGCCGGTGCTACAGAGTTCGTGCACTGGGCTGAGATTCTCCGGTCTCAGGCTTGAGTTAGGAGTAGAACGGAGTACCTATGGGTTACACCCGTGTGCCGTGATGTTTATCCGTCGACTAAACTAAACTAAACTAAAACTATATTTCGTTGCATCTCGTCAGGTACGTACTGCAGTAATCACACAACATAACTAAAGTAATTAGATAAATCCCTCAAACTGAAATATATAGCACACATATTCACACAGTAATTTGAATTGTCTCCCACGGTAATTTTAAACTGACTATCATGTCTTTCTATTTGCACAAAATTTGCTTCTGTAAATTAATAGCGATAGCTTCTGCCAGCTTTGAATTGCGGCCATATTGTGTTTCCCAATCAATCACGTGACCGGTTTCCAAAATGTGCCGTCCAATCGATGACGAAGGAGATATGTTGTGTGTCGGATTACCCAGGTTCCCAGAATTGTTGATTCATATATTTATTTCTTCGGCAAACGTTAAGTTGAATTGAGTCAAGAATCCACATCACAGCACCCGAGACATTCCCGTACCTGCTCCGTCCCACATCTTCAACAGCCAGCGAAGAGTACGAATATTAATTATATTTGCTTGTTTCAGCCTCATTATCTGTGTCTTTCTGCTATTATTATATTTTTTCCCTGCACCCTTTCAATCCAGTCATAGTCCATGAAACTGATTTATGCATATGGGATAGCTTTCCCTATTACTAGTGTCCCTGGCTATCAGGCCAACCAATCTCGGTTTCAAAGGTACTTGTTTTTAATTTACGTCCCCAAGTGATGGACGAGAAGTCAACATTTTAGCCGAACTTACCGATGTAGGGGTTCAACCCGCTACCTCACCAACAACACACCGGAATAATATTTAAACATAATTGTCGTGTCCTCCAATTGGTATAGTTAATTCCTCAGTAATGTAGACCAGAGACGAGTTAACTTCAGAATGATGAAATTTTATTTGAGGGTCATAATTTCTAGCAAAAACATGCCTACATTTTGACAGTCAGTCAGGATTTCGGCCAAAATATTCTTGCCATACGGCACTAACAAACATGATAGAAAACTGGCATCAAAATATTAACAACAATACTCTATGTGGAGCGGTGTTTATAGACTTTAGGAAAGCATTCGATATGATAGATCATACTATTCTAATTAAAAAACTAGAAACAATGACAGTAAGTTTTAATATAGTGACATTAATAAAATTATTCTTATTAGACAGAAAGCAAGTAGTATCACACAATAAAGTTTTATCTCAAGCCATTACCATTAATATTGGAGTACCTCAGGGGTCTATTCTTGGCCCTCTATTATTTGCCATTTATATAAATGATCTTCCATTAAATCTGTCGTCGTCCTGCGATCTATTTGCTGATGACTGCACAGTATATACAAACGCTGTTGATCGTAATGTGCTAGAATTATCCTTGCAACAGGAAATAAATAGTGTAGTTAACTGGAGTCATGCAAACCGCATGCAAATTAACATTACTAAAACAAAGTCTATGTTAATAGGAACCAGGCAAAGACTTCACACTCTAAACTCGCAGAGAACTCTTCAGCTGCACATTGGCAGCACGCCTGTAGAAAGTGTCACCGAGCACAAGACACTGGGTGTTATCATAGATCAAAATCAAACTTTTAACTCACATGTTCATGCTCTAGTTAAACAAATAGCCAAAAAAGTATACCAACTCGCCAAAATTAAAAATTTCCTTGACGAAAACACAAGAAAGATATTCTATACTTCTCATATACAAACACATATTGATTACTGCTCCACAGTCTGGGATGGATGCTCCAAATCAATAACAAAACGCCTATATTCACTCCAGAAAAGGGCAGTGCGTTTAATTAATGGTGAAAAGCTTACCGACAATTCTAACCTATATAAACGTCTCCGGTTACTGCCACTCCACAAGCGCCTGCTTTTTAATAAGACCAAACTAATTCACAAAGTCCTATTTCAAAATGCCCCAAGCTACCTTTGGCCATTGTTTAAATATAACGCAAGACATAGCGAACGACTAAATATACTTCATGTCCCTAAACCTAGGATAGACTTATATAAAACAAGCTTAGCATACTCTGCCGCTCATTGTGGAACAATCTTCCACAAGAAATCAAAGACACCACCAATCATGATACATACATTCGCAACCTGTTTGAACACTACCTTAGTACAGACTACATGCCCCCATAACAAACAACACAAAAAAGACAATAATGGTAACTTATCTCAAACGACAACTAGCCAAAAAACATTCCCTTCTGTATGGCACATTACACCCTCCTTAGGTATTTATAATGCCCATGTTTAACACTGCCTCAGTGAGTCATTTGTTATTGATTATTTTTCATGCGTTTTAATGTTCTTTTGTTGTCAAAAGTTGCTTCATAAGTGATGTTGAATGAAAGAATGTATGAGAGGAAATAGAGAAGAAGGGCAGAATGTCAGACGGGCCTGCGTGCCAAATTCTTAACCCTTTGAAAATAAAGACTTATTATTATTATTATTATTATTATTATTCTTTCTCTGTCTGTCTGTCTGTCTGTCTGTCTGTCTGTCTGTCTGTCTGTCTGTCTGTCTCTCTCTCTGTCTTTCTTTTTCTCTCTCTCTCTCTCCCTCTCTTTCTCTCTCTTTCTCTCTTTCTCTCTCTGTCTTTCTTTTCTCTCTCTCTCTCTCTCTCTCTCTCTCTCTCTCTCTCTCTCTCTCTCAACCGGCTGTGTGGCTAAGGGGTTACGAATGCAATTCATAATCCCTCATACCGCGTTCATAACACAAGTGCTGGCGATTTTGAAGCAGACCGCCTTACGTTGGTTTTCATACAATGGCAACAGTTCCGGTAGTACATAAGGTAATGGTAAACTACTGAAAGTAAACTTGCCAAGATATCACATATAGTAAAAAATGTTCGGGTTGACTGCGACGTGCTGTAAAGGATATGCAGCTAACTCTCTCTCTCTCTCTCTCTCTCTCTCTCTCTCTCTCTCTTGTATAATACACACACACACACACACACACACACACACACACTAGCTGACCCGGCCCGGCTTCGCCCAGCGGGGAAAGTCTCATTAAATTCATAAAAGTAGTCATTATACATTCAAATACATTCTCTAAGCGTACAGAGTACGCGTTCGGCCTCTGGGCCCTCGCAGCTAATTTATTGATTGCAGTTAGAAAATTTTGCTTAATGCTAGGATTATTTTTTTTTTAATGTTGTCGTATAATTTTCAAGTTATGGCCGAACACCAATGATTTGATGTCTAATGTAGTGCTTTTTGATAAACAATATTTTTTGTTTTTCTGTCTGGTGCGTACACGAATAAATCCGAAGGTTTACCGACGCAGTGAGCATGCCACATATAGCTGTCCATGTGTGAAGCACGGATTTTCCAAATTTAGGCCACACACTTGTAGCGATTGTCCCTGTGCTTTGTTGATCGTCATGGCAAATGTACACAATTCGTCCACATCAAAGAGTGATTCTCGTTGCAAATCACGATCGAAAAGATCGTTTGCAGATCGATCCGGCGCAGTCAATCCCAATTGTACCAGTGGTTTGTTAGCGATTGCCAAACATATGTCCTCAATCGAAACCAATGCCTCATTATACACATTTGGTGTGAATTGAATGTCCGGATTTTGATTCATTGCACGCAAATGATGTAGGATGTCTTTACTCATATAGTCTTTGTATTTTCACCAAAGATCTGTTAGATTGGATGAGAAGCAAATTGTCAATATGATGGCAAATAACGTGCGTAGTTGCTGTGGTTGAGCAGTATTTGATGCATCAGCGAGTGAAGTGTCGCAGTGTGCATCGTTTTCAAGAAGATGTAATTCTTGGCAAGTTTCACGATAAGTGGCACATACTTGACCGTTTACTGTTCTTAATTCTTGAAAGGATGTCGGTCCACGTACGCTGATTAATAGTAATCGCAAGTAAAAGCATTCTGCATTGTTTGGGTGAACAGTGTACAGACGACCTAACGCGTCGGTCGAATATAAATTAGTATGTCCTTCAACTGCTTTACCTTATTTGCGACGTTGAAACTTTTTCGCTGATGCATTCCATGTGTAGTATGTTGACACTTCATAGTAAAGTAGTGTCTTTGCAAACATATCATTCCCGCACAATGAAAAAAATGCAGTTAACGTTGTTAGTGGTGGTGAAAATGTTCGTTCACGTGCATTTTCTGTTGTGAAGTACACGCGCTGTCCATGTTCAAGGTGCACTGCCAAATGAACAACTGTTGGATGACGTTCATGGATTGGAAATGATAAAATGCGCCATACTGCTTCATTACTGTTAATGTAGCGAGCCACTTGATATTGGTCTATTTCATCGATAGATGCAGTTGCATTTCCCACTCCAAAAACTGCCCCATCGCTTCCTTTGTTGACATATTTGCAAATGTACTTGATCGATTTAACCGAATTGCAATACTCGACATTGATGTGTGCTTTGTACGTTTTCGAGAGTAACGGTGAATACGATACAACACAACGATTATCGACTTGCACATCATTGTTTCGTACTTTTAAAGCGATAGATTTGCCGCCATCTTCAGTTGAGCGTCGACGATAGAGTGGATATCCGTCATTGCCAGTGATTGTCTCGGCATGTAAATGTCTTGGGTACCGTTTCGTGCATTTCCCATCAGACATGCAAGGTGAATTGTTATTGACTAAGCCACATGGACCTTGAGTCATGTTTTTGGTGACGACTTCAAATAACTCTATCAATTTGATCTGGTGTGACTTTTTCGATCAACCAAACCAAATGTGTGCATGTGGCAATCCTCTTTTTTTGCCATTCGATGGAATACATCCAACAGCGTGTCTCTCCAAAAACTTCATGCTTGACAATTGATTGATTGATTGATTTAGGAATCGACATCACAGCATTCGGGGCATTCCCATAAGTGCTCCGTCCCCATCCCCAGCAGCCAGCGAAGAGTTCCAACACTAATAGTACCAGTAGCAATCTGATTATATGTCCGTCTCGCCTTTCCTCTGAGCGTTGAGCGTCGGCCAGATCCTTTCGTCACTCCTCGTTGTCTCATTCTTGCCAGACCATGGTAATCCATTTTCTCCTCCGAGGTGTGCACGTGCTCCCACAAGGCCGCAACCACGTCTACCCTGTCATGTATCAATACTCCACCAAGTTCTGCAGAGCCAGCCAATCATGTCCGCTTGCTCATTTCCCAGCACACCGGCATGCCCCGGAGAAAAGATCCAGGCGATGCTTGTCACCCGTGACCTCCGAAGCGAAGCAAGCCACTCCACACGAAGTCTGCCCGTCCTCACCCTCGTCAGCATGCTTTCTGAGTCAGTTACAATCACGATGTATGTGTGTGTGTCGTATTCTCCATCTAGTGGAGAGCCGCAGTGACTGCCTCCACTTCCATTCTTAAGCTGGATGTTGTGGTAGTTTGATGCTTGACAATGAAATCCATTAAAGATTTCAATTTTTGTTGGAACACACGTGCGGAAATATCAGGGCGATCTGATGATGATTGTCCCGTTAACAAAAGTTCTTTTATGTCATCCCATGTGAAGGTAATAAACAAATCTGGGCGGCCATATGCGCGAACATATGTCATTGCATCTTGTGCGTATTCATGCATGTGCCGTGGACTCCCAGTAAATGTGGCCGGGAGTATGATCTTGTTCCCCAATTCATTTGGATTAACATTGCTATCATTAATAACTGCATCACGTAAATGAATGTAATCTTCGGAACGCAACTTGGTTTGATTTAATCGAATGTAGAGGAGTCGTTCGCTTTCCATTTTAACATACATGTCGACAATGTATTGAAGGAACAATTATCGACATTTCAAGATATGATTTTCAGCGTTTTCACGAATCATCAATCGATATGAATAGAAATTCATGGCAATGACTTTCTTATTCGTTATCTCATCTGTTTGTGGATTTCTCAATTTGATATTTATATAATATCCATCTTCCCCTTGCCAAAATATAATCGGATATTGCAATGCATCATATGAGCAATGAGTTTCTGAGACTCGCAGAACATCACCATTTCTGCGATGAAGAATTATATCGCATGAGTTAGATTCTTCGCCAACTATAACGATCGCCACCTCATCAATTGTTAGTGCGTTGTACCGTCTTTCGTGTTGGCCGACATGTGTTTTGTCTGCTCTAACTATAACTCTGTAGTCATTAGATGGCATTTGTTCAAGGGCAGTTCTGAACAATCTAATTAATTCGTTGTGCTGATCGAATAAATTTTGTAATGCAGCGACAATTTATCGTTTAGTGCCTGTATTGAATCGAAATCGTTGATCGATTTGTTCGCCAGTGTTTCCCATGAAATAAATTTGAAGATCTTTGGGATCTGCGTTCAGCAGTGGTAGTAGTGATCCTCCGCGATGATAAATTTGCCCCTGAACTTTGAATGTCGGCATGTAATTCTCGCGCACGATATTTGTTGCACCAAACGATGTCATTTGGAAACATGAATTGTACTTGCGTATGTTTGCCAAGAAATTTTTCGATTGGCTCGTGACACCTGATACCAACGTAGATAATGGTTCGGGTGGTGAATCTAATTCTGACAATTTCACTTTTCCACCCATGCAACAAATTCCTTATGTTTCATTATTAAATTTGAGGGCACTGCAATACATGCATAATTTATACATTTTTCCAATAACCACACTTGGATGAAGACTGTAATCATAATTAGCACCATGATTTAAATCAGCGCCCAGTGATTGTCTGGATCGAGCAGTGCGTACTCTATTTGTTTCCAGTCTTGCTTCCCGTTGCTTGTCTGTTTCAGATGAATGTGATTGAGCATTGCGTACTCGATTGATTTTTAGTTTTGCTTCCCGTTGCTCGTCTGTTTCAGATGAACGTGATTGAGCATTGCGTACTCGATTGGTTTCCAGTCTTGCTTCCCGTTGCTCGCCTGTTTCAGATGAATGTGATTGAGCATTGCGTACTCGATTGGTTTCCAGTCTTGCTTCCCGTTGCTCGTCTGTTTCGGAAGCTCGTAATGCCTTTATCTTTCGTGCATGATGTGTAGATCCACCAATCGCTTTTCGTTTGGGTGGCATAACTGATTTAGCTTTGGACCCTGATGTAAAATAGAAAATTAGATTTTAAACTAACAATTTCATGTAACTAATGTACAACATTTCACCTGAATCTGATAATGGGCACACACACAAACAAACATTTTCTACATATATAGTAGAGGATATTGAAATATGGTATATGGCCAAAATATGGGAAGAGAACCATATCTAAAACGGCCAACCTGAAACTACTAAACGTAAATGCTGGCTACTTCAAAGCATAGGCTTCTTTTTTTTTTATTTAGACAGATAAAAAAAAACCTTCTGCATTTGCATGCATTTTAACAGGCGTGCTGCGTGTATGGTATTTGTGTCAATTCAATTGTGTTGCGTATCCCTTACGGGACGTTGCAGTCAACACCAGCATTTTTTCCAGCTGCTGTTGATGTGCTAGGCAAGTGTTAAGTTCAGCAGTTTGCCATTGCTTTCTGAACGACCGGCCCCTATACCTTATCGAAAAAAACCAGCACCGCCGTGTTTCGAACCCGGGTATACGGGCTCACAAACCGCGTTCGCAATCACTTAGCCACAGAGACCGTCTGTTTAAAATGTATGCATAAAGTATGAACCACAAAAAAAAAGTTAACTTAAGAATGTCCTTCCACACACCATGTGTTCTCTTTCACACTGCACACCCGGGCAACTATTGTTGCACTAAAAACGTTAATTGTATACAAAAACAATGTCCTTTAGTATTTTAACAGGCGTGCTGCGTGTATGGTATTTATGTAGGTCTGTTTAACAGGGCGTTCAAACATCAAATGACATGTTTACATAGTATGGCTAGTAGTATGCACAAAGTATGAAAAAAAATGTACTTCCACACACCATGTGTTCTCTTTCACACCTACAACATTGAATGAAAACCTAAAAGAAAAAGAGAACTATATCTAAGAAGGCCAATCTGAAACTAATAAACGTAAATGATGGGTACTGACCTTCTCCCAGCCAAGCGAACGGAAATAACAAATCTTCTTCTTCTTCTTCTTCTTCAGCGTTCCGAGCCATTGAGGTTCTTTGCTGCAAATACAATCCGTCTCCATTCGTCTCTCTGAATGCTTTGATTAATTCAAAAGTTTCTCTCCCAAATTAGTACAGAAACAAAATTCTAACGTATCTAAAATAAATCCATTATTTTTAATGAAAACTGTTTTTAATCACCTACATGCCTGTAGATAACTTCTTTAAACATAAAAAGATCAGTTAGAAAATTTTCACTATGTAAATAGATGCATCATTTTTATGAAAACTTTGAAAATGCCTTTAATATGTTATCATTATTTATTATAATGCATATGCCTGTAGATAACTGTAGAGAAAAGGTCCACCTATTTGAGAAATATGCAACACTTATTTTAATCTATATATATATATATATGTATCAATGATATTAAACTTTATATCCCTTGATATAACTTTTCTTAAGTTAAGCACCCTCGCTATGTATAAATTATAATTTAAATTAAAATATTAAATTTAAGTAAATAAATGTTTGTATACTAACAAACTTAGACCGTTGGCTGCACGGGAATGAGAAGAAGACGTGTAAAAAATTTCATCTCAATCGGATGGACCGTTCGCCAACGCATAAATAACATATATACAGAGATACAGGCAGACAGAACAGACATTGCATTATATATATATATATATATATATATATATATATATATATATATATATATATATATATATATATCTGCCGGGAAATCGTAAATCGTAAATAGTATATGCCGGTATATCGTAAATTGATTAGAGAAATTAGACGTAGTCAGTCAAAAGCTTTTTGGACATGTTATGAGAAGAAATGAATTGGAGAACTTGGTGGCGAATGACAAGATCGAAAGGAACAGACCAAGGGGAAGACCTAGAAGTAAATACTTGGATGGCTTGGCCACATGGTATGGTCGAAACAGGAACACTGAGCTGATCCACGACTCTGGTGATCGAGTGAAATGGCGAGTTATGACCGCCCACGCTTTCCGGCATGGCACATGATTGATTGATTTATATGCCGGTCTCTGTTTCAGCCTTTGCCTATTCGTCGCTCTTTATCTTACTCTACACTCCCCTTCACTCTGTGGACTGGTCAAATTTTAACATCTCCGTTTTCATAGAGATTCGAACAGATGACCAGGATGCCAGTAGCCATACGTAACGGTGGCTGCGCCAACTTGGCTCCTGCATCCTCAAGTAAAGTTGTCAGGGACCCCTTTACACACATTAACTGCACTGGGCTATGAGCCTGTGATATAATTGGGCCATAACATATTGTAGTCCTGAATACACGAAGGAATACGTGGTCCATCCATCCATCCATCATGTGCCATGCCGGTTAGCGTGGGCGGACATGTTCTGCCATCTCACTCGATCACCAGAGTCGTGGATCAGGTGGAATAGGCGATCATCTTTCCCTAACTTAGCAGGCGAAGAAACCAGGCGTCAAACCCTCGTCCCACCGTGCTCATCACATTTTTATTGATTTTGTTTGTTTGTTTGTTTTGTTTTGTTTTTGTATTTGCTTCCTTTTGAACTCTAGCGTAGTCGATACACGTGCAACTACTTGTTGTGCACTGGACTGATTTTTGCGCGTGGGTTAGCTTTCCCTATTGCCATTGTCCCCTATCAGGCGAACCCAATCCGACTTCACAGGCTAATCTCTGGACATAATTAACGTAATTTCTGATTAACTGTGTGCGCTAAGGCGCCACCTTATGAACAGCCAGGCATCTCTACGCGTCGTAAGCGTGACTATAACAAGGAAGACAACACATTATTTTCCGTACACATTAGTTATTTTCAGAGTTATTCTCCTTTGTCTGGGCACGTTTTTTATTTCAAATGTCGTGGCGTGACTTTGCTACATGGAAGTAAGTGAAGATTGTTACACTGAAGGTCACTAAGAACTGCGTCAGTAAATTAACGTGTATTGATTGGCACTGACAAACACACTGGACAAATCTTCTTCTTCTTCTTCTTCTTCTTCTTCTTCTTCTTCCATTTACCTCAGTGAAGTGTTTTGGGAAAAATGTAAGGATAACTTATGCGCTCTGTCTAATGGTATTCATGTGTCTAATGTTATTCTTGATACCATCACTCCATCTTTTACATTATATCTCCAAGCTTGAGGCTATGTGGCGAAGACGTTACGGACGCAATTCGTAATCCTACATACTGCATTCGTTGTTTACGAACTGATACGAGTGCCTGTCGTTCAGAAAGCAATGGCAAACTACTGAAGTACACTTACCAAGAAATGATAAAAGCCACAAAATACTGGAGTTGACTGCGAAGTCCTGTAAAGGATATGCAACTAACTCCTTGCTTTTCTTGGGCAACACCGTGTATGCAGTTAAATCTTCTATGGGTTTGCCTGGCCTGCCGTAGATTGAAAGAAGTATATCAGTTTTCCCTTTCTCATGACGCACCCATCGAATGTGCATTCTATTTGTCATATGCCAGTAACCAGTTCTCTTTGTGACCTAACTTCTTCTACATTGTCTTCATTACACTGTTTCGTTTTCTTATGGTTTTTTCACCATTCTTCTGTACAACTCATCTTTGCAGCCTCCATACAATTTCTTACTAATCTTCTGATTGTCAATGATTCACTCCAGTTCATCAAAACTGACTCGACATAACTCTTAAGCACCTACTTTATCGCTTTAATCAACAAAGATATATTTCATAGACTATTCTTCATTTTGTGAAATGCTGTCTCTGTTTGGGCGATTCTATTTTAACTTCTTTAATATATCTTCAAATTACTAGCAACCATCATAGCCATGTATCACTCGAGCCAAAGTGCAGTAAGAACACAAGAAGATATATCAGATAGGTTCACAGTCAGTTCAGAGGTGAGACAGGGATGTGTAATATCTCCTCTGGTATCATATAATCAGATTGCTACTGGTACTATTGGTGTTGGAACTCTTCGCTGGCTGCTGAGGATGGGGACGGAGCGCCTATGGGAATGTCCCGAATGCGGTGATGTCGGTTCCTACATCAATCAATCAATCCTCTGCTATTTAATATCTACACAGACAGAATATTTAAAAAAAAAAAAAAAGCAAGCCTTGACAGAACAGATTCAGGCAATCTTGAACTCTTCACTTTAGACGCAACAACAAACCCACCCGTACTATATGAGCGTTGATTTGCAGAGGTTCAGTGTCTGTTTTACAGCGATGAGAGCAGACTGCAAAGTCATATAAATAAGATTATTTTAACATGCAGCAGATTTTTTTTTTTTTTTTTGTGCATATCCCTTACAGGACGTTGCAAGTCAACATCAGCATTTTTCAGCTACTGTTGATGTACTAGGTAAGATTACGCTCAGTAGTTTGCCATTGCCTTCTGAGCGGTCGGCTCACTTATCCCGTAAGTTATTAACGCAGGGAGAACCGCTTCCAGTTCTCGCACGCTGCGTTGACGTAAGTGAATAAACGGGATTACGGAGAAATGCAGCAGATACAATATGAAAATAAATACAACCAAAACTGAAGTAATGCAGGTTACCAGATCTCTTGGTCCACTAAATATACTGACAGATATTGCACTTCTGAAGCAAGTTAAAGAATTTAAATATCTAGGAAGTATGATTACAGAAACGGGCAGAATAGACAGAGAAATCAAAATCATATTAACAAAATAGGTGCGCTTATATTCAAATAATACCCACATTGAAACATCCAAACATACCGATGTCCGCAAACGACAGTTAATAAATAACATATTCACACAACCCCTTTGCTATCAATTTCATACTTGGACTGTATCCAAATCACACTTATGCAACATCAACACCAACGAGATGAGATGCTTGAGACGAGCCGCCAACTTCACTATCCGAGACCGAATAAGAAATTATGTTATTCGACAGACTGTGGGATCAACACCTTGTGCGACAGATATTGAAAGGCAGAAGATCAAACTGTTCGGCCATATCATTAGAATGCAAAATTATCATCTACCAGCACTGGCGCTACATCGAAGAAGATCTGCTTATAGTGCAAGAGGACGCCCGAGAATAAAATGGAGTGACAATATCAAAGACATTGTACAATCACACGGAATAACACTATCCAGTGCCACCCATCGGACACTGAAACTATGCCTCCCCACAGCGCTTGGTGGCAAAAGTGGAAGATGATGATCAATACATCTTCCATATGCATTTATCAAGGTAACCCAATATTTCAACACGTAGACTTGTTTCAGTTTAGTCCATTTACTTTTCTAACATTTTCTTCCTTGTCATTGCTATTACTTTGTTTTTCTGTTATTCAGATTGTTTTAACTGTCTGTTGCAATTACAAGTAACATTTCTTGTGACTGCATGTCATTTTGAAGGACAAAAGATGTGTCATCAAATTATCGAAGGTTGTTTACTTTATGTCATAATGATTGATTGATTGATTTAGAAATCGACATCACATCATTCGGAGCATTCCCATAAGCGCTCCGTCCCAATCCTCAGCAGCCAGCGAAGAGTTCCAACATCAATAGTAAGAGTAGCAATCTGATTATATGTCCGTCTCTCCTGTCCACTGAGCATAGAGCGTCGGCCAGATCCCATCGTCACACCTCGCTGCCTCATTCTTGCCAGACTATGGTGATCGATTTGCTCCTCTGAGGTGTACACGTGCTCCCACAAGGCCGCAACCACGTCTGCCTTGTCATGTATCAATACTCCACCAAGTTTTGCAGAGCCAGCTAATATGTCCCCCTGTTCATTCCCCAGCACACCGGCATGCCCAGGAGAAAAGATCCAGGTGATGCTTGCCACCCCTGACCTCCGAAGCGAAGCAAGCCACTCTGCACGAAGCTTGCCTGTTCTCACCCTCAACAGCATGCTTTCTGAGTCAGTTACAATCACGATGTGTGTATCTATCATGTTCCTCATCCAGCGGAAAGCTGCACTGACCGCTTCCACCTCCATTCTTAAGCTAGATGTTGTGGTATCATATGCCAGGCTCTCCTGCACCAAATGTCGACCATTAGCTTTTACTAAGAATCCCCAGGCACTTTTCCTACCTCTCAACACCGAACCAGCTGTGTAGATAATCACATCACCCGGGCGAGCATTATCTTGAATTAGTTGCTGGATTTCCACTTCCGTGGCCCTTGCTTGCCACTTCCTGCACTCCCGGTTCAATGTGATTCTAACTCTGCACAGGGACTACCTAGTTTCAGAATGCCGCTCTTGTTCGGAACAGCTCTGACTAGGTAGTTTTCCGAATGTCTGTCGTGCCTAGAACAGCTCTGACGGGCGCAACGACAAGCACATGTCCGAAAACTCGCTGAGTGGATACCGTTTGCAGACCTGTCTGGTTTTGTGCGGGAACGGCCCCCGGGCGAACGAAATGCCCAATATATTGAAGTGAGGAATTAAAGCAGCCATGAGCAGGACGTGACGAATCCCTTGGTGAGCCCAGTACCAGGGCGCTGTGTGTCGGCCCTGCAACTATGGAAGCAACCTTGGATAGCGGAAAATGCTATGGACTGTCCCTTCCTTCTCTTGAGGGATAACCGAAGTCCTCGACTGTTCCAACCAGCTGAGATGTGGACGGTACCACAAAAGTGAGAGTGTCCCAGGAATGCTAACCTGGTCAAAAATGCACGCATAAGCCGGATGTGTTGACTTAAGGGTTTTCAACCCAAGGGTGCCTAACGCACACCGCAATGACATCTGAAAAAACACTCCGGATGAACGAAAAGAAGAAGAAGAACTCTGCACAGGTCTGACTGCTCCGCTGGCACTCTGACCCACTCCTTTCCTCGCCTAATGTTCTCCAGGATGCACACCTGTCTGATCGTATCCTCCGCCTGAGCCATCCATGATTTCCCTCTTATCAGTCTCTAACCCTTAACTGCGTCCAGTTAATAATATGCCTACATATCGTGTTTTTTTCACATTACACCTTCGTTAAACGGTTGAAATGTTTTCAGTTGGTTATTAAATTGCAAGGCTGCTGATTGTTGCCAAAATTTGTTTTAAATTCTAACTCTCGACCACCAATATTTTAATGTTTCAACATTCTCTTCATATGTCTTCGTATTTAGTGTAGTAAATGATGCATACATATGAATATTACCAATATCTGTTCATTTTAATAATTCTTTCTTTTAATATTGTCGGGATGTATAAGGCGTTGAGGGTGGTTTACTTTCTAAAATCCATAATGCCGAATTTCTGGTGTTATGATACATCATAATCGTCTCATTATAATTCTTATGAATATTTTAGCCACGGTGTATCACTAACTGATTCACTGCCAAACAAACAGTTATCTGAACCAAATATGGTGCACAATAATTAGAACAAGTATTATAATGGGATGTCTGTTCATTGAGCAGTGACATTTCGGTAGATACCATGAAATTAAACAAATAACACGATGACCCTAATATGCGATATATCATCCTTATGTCAAAATGGGAGGTCACATTTGGCGATATGATATCCTTCGACCCTCAATCAGTTAAAACTCGTTTGAGTTCAATGGGGACTACTTCGACCAGATCAGCGGTGTGGCCATGGGTACTAAGATGGGTCCCAGTTATGCCTGCCTCTTCATGGGCTATCTGGAGCACCAGGTATGGAATCAGTACACCGGTAGGCTCCCGGAGCTCTACAGGAGGTACATTGACGACTGCTTTGGTGTCTCGGACATGCCCTTGCCTGACCTACAGAACTTCATTGCCTTTTTTTCAGACTTCCATCCCAGCATCAAACTTACCTCCACTATTTCTTCGTCGGCTGTCAATTTCTTAGACCTCACAGTCTCTTTAGGTTCCGCTGGTCTATGCACGACGGTTTATTATAAACCAACTGACTCGCACTCATTCCTTCTCTATACCTCCTCCCACCCTCCCTCGTGCAAACGTTCTATTCCTTTCTCCCAACTGTTACGTCTCCGACGACTTTGTCAGGATAACAACGACTTCCATCAAAAAGCCCACGAGATGCTTGATTTCTTTCGCCTTCGTGGCTATCCTGATAATGTTCTATCTACAGCTCTCCACCGCTGCCAATCTATCAGTCGCACTGAGGCTCTCTCCTCCAGGCCGAAACCACGAAACAATAGACCTGTCCTCTCACTTACTTATCACCCCCACAATATTGCTGCCAAGAATATCCTTTTTAAACATCTATCCATTCTCCGGGCGGAATCGACCACTCGTGATGTCTTCTCAGAGGCTCCTCTAGTGGCATATAAGCGGGATCGTAACCTCAAAGATGTGCTGGTCCATAGCAGGCTACCCCAACCTCACCAGTCTCTTCCTGGCACGGTGGCGTGTCTTCGATCGGTTTGCAAGACCTGTCCATACGTACTTCAAACCCAGAGTCTGACATTCCCTAAGACGACCTTCCACATCCGTGAGGGTTTCTCATGCATCAGTCGCAACGTCATCTATGCGATTACCTGCACACGTTGCGACATGAGATATGTCGGGGAGACAGGATTACGTCTTGGGGACAGATTTCGACAACATCTTTCTGACATCACCAGCGGCGCCCAGAAACCAGTATCCATACATTTCAACAGTCCTGACCACCATGGCGTAGCCGACATACAGGTCACGGCCATCAAATCATGCGCATCCCACGAACGGGATCGGAAGACATTGGAACACCGTCTCATCTTCCAGTTGGGCACACTCTCCCCTCACGGCCTTAATGTCAAACACAGCTTCATTTAACTTCCCACCCCCACCCCTCCCACCCCTAGCTTACAGTCCACCATCTGGGTACGTGCAGATCCTTTGTATGACATCACAGTCAACTCTCTTGGCGGATTTACGTTCGGTGTTTTGCCATCATTTTCTGAACGACCGCCACTCATGCCTCTCTGTGTGTACTAACACTATATAGGTTTCCGCAGCTGTGTTTCGAGCGCTTAACGATAATTGCTAATTGTCATCTGCGTCCGTAACATCTTTGCCGGTCTCTAATTTCACTTTTCCGCACACATGGGCGCGTCTCCACCCCACTCCCTTCCCGCTTGACCTTTGACCCGTGTACCATACATCCGGTCTATTGATCCACTGGCGCCCTACGTGTGTCAGACCTTCCAAGCTAGGACACAGTATTCAGATGAGTACATTTTATTTTAATTAGTTTAATAGTTTAATATTGTCATAGTGTGTTTCATGTAGTTTTGTGTTGGTTTGTATTTGTTTGTCCTGTGCTGACGAAGGCTTTGGCCGCAACGTCCAATTTGTCTCTTGTAGTCGTGTTTTAGTAAAGCTCACAATCTACTTCTCGTTTATTTGGGTGATTCATTCATTGTCAATCAGTTAAAGCAGTTGATCTATCACATCTGATTTCTTTGGTAGAAAAACGAAAATACAGGGCGTATTTTTAATTAATGTGCAGTGTTTGAAAATATTGCCGGTCCATTTTTTGTATTTACCTATTATGTTGCATGAACTTTACGGAGGGCGAATACAAAACTTGGACCGGCAATATTTTTAAACACTGCACAGTCAAACAAATACACCCTATAGATGTAAAAAGATCATCAGGTGTATACCCACTGCTACAGATGGCAGTCAACATAGTGAGAGATCACTGCTACACACTTTGCACCAAGTTTATGTTCCTCGACGGTGTTGTCTGGCCCCGGGGATGTACATTTCCTCATGTGGAGTATAGCATCTTCTACTCCTTGTGGTCCTTCACATTGGTCATGAGTGTTTATTTCTGATTTAATATCATCAACATATAACGCATTTAAATACTACCATGTTTCCCCGACATGAAGACCTACCCCTAAAAATAAGCCCTAGCACGATTTTTCAGTATACTTTTAATATATGACCTACTGCTGAAGAATGTCTTAACGAACTTCAATCAAAACCATTTAACCGATAAGGTGTCCAGGGTGTGACACTCTTTCAACAAACTTGAAGCAGGAAAACTTAACAGCAAACAAAAGGACTGAAGATCGGCAAATATCTTATTCTTCTTTGTAATTTTCAAACGTAAACATAATGAGTAATCAATCGTCAAACACTAGCCCTTTTTAATTAACCTTGCCGTAATATATCTTGTCTCGTTTGGATCTGTTGCCTTTGTTCTATTCTTTTCAGGCTCCTATATCCTTCTCACTGTGGACATTGTCTTTTGCCATCTATATTGGCCATAATGATGTCGCCCTGCTCTTCAATATTCTTTTCAAGGGCTGGACCATTTCAATGTCCCGTTTCCCTGTTGGAATCCATGATCCGACTCTCGTAACTATTGATCGACGAAACTGACGTGATCCGCTAGTTTCTTAGTTATATCTACGTTTCTGACCGAGAGTTCTGCTCCTTCTGTTTTTCGCGTCATGAACTTCAGTCACGACTTGGCACCTACCCCTAAAATAAACCCTAGTTAGCTAGAATGAAGTTATTAAACGTGCACTTGCATTCAAGTACTTTGTTGATGGTATCGACATTTCGAATACCAACTCTCCAAAATGATTGCCATGGATGGAACTGCACTGTTTATGGGCATAGTATCTCAAAATGACAATTGATCAGACGGAATTCGGGATTTAGAGAGTTATGACGATTTTACAGAAGACGATGACATGACTGTATTTGAATAAATGTAAAATTGTATACATGAATAAATGTAGATTTTAAAATCTGAATGTTTTAAAAATAATAAAACATCCTGCGAAAATAAACCCTAGTACATTTTTAAGCCAAACTTAATATAAGATCCGGTCTTATTTTCGGAGAAACACTGAATATCAATCTTTTGTTGGATTGTTTTTGTTTTTGTATCTTGTTTTGTCGTTCACTCGCTTTGAACTCAAATGGTGCTAAACGCGAGTTTACTTCTAATGCACTGAGCTGACTTTTCTGTGTGGATTACCACTCCATATTATCAGTTAGTTAGTTATTATCAGTGTTCTTCGCCAACAGACAAACCCGCTGCGACTTCTGAGGTACTTGCAATTTATGTCTCTGGATATGTTGGACACTCCTACAACATATGTTTAGCTGTCTTTTTACCAATTCCACCGTTATATTCAACAGTGTATTAAACAATGGATATTTCAGCCCATGTCCTAGGCGAAATCTGAAGATTATTCCTAGTTCTCTTCGGTTGAGTTGGTACCAAGCATCATCATTCTGGTGATATGGATGCTCTGATTTCCATTTGGTTCTATTGTTGTTTCTTTCCTCATCATTATCATGTGCCATACAGATAAGCGTGGGCGGTCATGTTTCGCCATTTCACACGATCACCAAAGTCGCCGATCAGCTCTGTGTTATTGACTCGACCATACCATGTGGCCAAGCCATCCAAATATTTACTTCTCTACCTTCCTCTTATTCTTTTCCCCTCAATCTTGCCAGTTTTCACCAAGTTCTCCAATTTATTTCTTCTCATAATGTGTCCAAACATTGTGACTCTCTGCGTTTAATTTCTCTAATCAAGTACGGGTTTCATTTGTTTCTTGTAGGGCTTGAATAATAGATTTTCTGTCCTTATGTGGCATTCTTTGCATCTTCATCAAAAACACATTTCCATAGCCATTAGTTGATTGTTAACGTATCTGCTCATTGTTTATGCTTCACATCTATTCAAAAGTATAGGTTCTATGAAGCACCTTAACACTCTTTTTCTCGTTGCAAATGACGTCTTTTTATCGGTCAGTATGTTTTCCATCATGTAAAAGGCTTCCTTCGCCATGGCTATTAATGTTTTAATCTCTTCAAGGCATAGCCCATCGGATGTTATGACTGTTCCGATATAGTCGTACCGAATCACTTGTTAAAGAATATTCTCTTGTATCATCATAAAGGTATTGTACATAATCTGACCACTCATGAAAAACTAATCATAGGTTATTGTGACATATTTTTGCCTCACTCATCACAGTTTACCGGAATTTCTGTCACCAGTGCAGATTCGTTCATAAGGACAGCCTATTTGAAACAAGCCTTTGTCTTAAGCGAGAGTGATGATTGGTGGATTTACGCCAGGTGGCGCAAGTTCCAGCTATATTCTAGCCGGGGTCGACGGAAAAGGATAGCCCTCACTTGCAAATTGTAAAAAATCAAGAAGCAGGTCCTATCCTGGTTTGGGAGAGTTTTTGCCCAAATTTTGCTCTCTGTTGGCAAAAGGTAAGCTCATAAATTCAGTTTGAATGTTAATACCCGTGCCTTGTGAAGTACGGAGTACAGGTATCATTGTTTGTATTGGTGAATGGTGAAACAACAAGAGAAACGCATCATTGAAGAGATGGCCGGATTGTTTGTTTTCCGAAAAACTGTCATGACTGTCCCACTGGGAATTCTACTATGCTTACAATTTCATTTGCTTTGAGTGACGTACCATATGTTTGTGCATGATATCTTACTATCAGTGCATATAATCTGTAATTTTCTGTACGATGCGAAACAGTTCACTATAAATACATATCTGGAACCTTTGTCCCTAGGCTGTAGAAATGTCACTGTCAACGCCTATCATGGACATGCTTTTCATACAGGGGAAATGTTTGGCTAAATAGTATCTTCAACTATTGTGCAATTACGAGGGAATCTTCTTGTTCACATCTCTCGTAAATGTACATAATGTGTGAATGGTAATATAATCTTTTTCCATGAGTGTGCTATGGGAGTGAAGTGACAGAAATGTTTTTAATGGGTTATAATATCACGTGAAAAGAACGATCAAGCACCATATATCTATCTGCCTGGCAGGAGTACACTTTACGTCAGCATTACACAATTGTCGTGGATGATATGGCGAAAATTTTATGTTTAGTGAATTGTTAAACAGCTGTCTTGATGATTTGCCAGAATGCAAATTCGTTCCTGAAGTTAGTGCACTTGAGCTTGCAGCAGTGTTTGTTGTTTGTCCATCAAGAATGATGATGACCATTCATTTCATCCAGTGGGGGTGAAGGTGTGGAGCCGTGGGTTCTAAGATGGCTGATAAGGCCTATTTTGGTTCGAAATGTTCTTTGACAATGTGGGCAAAGAATGCTTGACGTCTCTGGAGGAGGATTTCCTGCAGTGGTTTTTCTGTCCTGCCTTTTCTTCACAGCTTTTTCAGTCCTGGTTGCCTCACATATGACTGCACCTTTGCGTAATGATGCACGCCACGAATTTCGGTCTCTGACTGCAGCCTCCCAGGTGTCATGATGAATTCCAAAAGCATTCAGTGAAATTTTCAGTGTCTTTAAAGCGTTTCCTCTGGCCACCTTGGGAGCGTTTACCACAACGCAGTTCGCTGTAAAAAATTCGTTTACGGAGCCTGTGATCTGGCATGCGAGTCAAGTGACCAGCCCAACGAATCTGATTCTTCATCATTATAGTGTGGATACTGGGCATGGATGCTCTTTCTAAGACTTCAGTGTCTGGAATCTTGTCTTGCCATTTAATCTTCAGTAGCTTCCTTAGGCAGACTGTGTGGAAGTGGTTTAATTTCCTAGCGTGTCGCTGATAAACAGTCCAGGTTTCACAAGCATATAGCAGTGTGGATAATACAACTGCTTTGTAGACTTTTAGCTTTGTTTGCAGGCTTATTCCAGTTCTGTCCCATACATTCTTGTACAGTCTGCCAAAGGCCGCACTGGCCTTGGAGAAATGACAAATGAGTTTGCAGCAGTGGGTATGGTATAACAGCATTCTAAACCCCTTTGCTCTTAAGAGTCAGAGTAGGAAAGGGCAATCAGTTCTTGTGTTCGAGGGTTTGTGATGTTGGATCAATATCCAGTGGATGGTCCCTTCCTTATTCTATGGAAATGATTATATGTTTCTCATTGTTGTTTGTTTCCCATGTGAATGTGTTTATTAATTGTTGCCCGACTGGGGGAGGAGAATCGTCCTAATTGATCCCAGTACGAAAGGGTAAGAGAGTTTATGAGTGTAGTTGATGGGAAGGACACTTGTACAACGGAGTGCCACACAAAGAGAATGTTGACCGGTCTGGGCATCGGCCATTTGTCATTGTCCATTGACATTTTTATATTGCAGTTTGCAGTTATAGGTGGGAGATGATGTGGTTGTTTCATGATGTATGTGCCTCATGATGCCTTTGTTTTGTCATTGCAGACATTTTGTCTTATAATATTAATATTGTCTTATTGTGACATTTTGTCTTTTCATGACGTCCAAGTGTCCCTCACTAATGGAGGTTGAGCATTAAGTAGATACCACACACGCCATCAGAGTTGATTAAAATTCCAGCAACAGAGAAGAGGGATGGACGAATGGTAAATACTCCCCTTCCCCCTCTCCTCCTCCTTATAATATATTCTTCATGTTTGTTGACATTTTTTGTGCAATGACATTTAGTTTTTGTTGAAATATACATCGATTGTTGTTTTCTTCATTTCATAGCGAGAGAGAGAGAGAGAGAGAGAGAGAGAGAGAGAGAGAGAGAGAGAGAGAGAGAGAGAGAGAGAGAGAGAGAGAGAGATAGAGAGAGAGAGAGAGAGACAGACAGAGAGAGAGAGAGAGAGAGAGAGAGCTGAGTGGTGGCTTGACCTTCAACTTACATTCGGGAACCATAGTCAAATGTTTACTGCTGCACGCATTAGCTGGCCTTGCCAGTGAAAGACGCGTACTGTCACCGCCTCACCTTTATAGATATTAATTAAAGGGCTGCAACTCCCGCCCAAGGGATAGAAGTGAGTCACTCGAGGCCCGAGTAATCTAGAGCCTTCTCGAAGGACTGGTCATTGAGTCCAGGGTCCCGTGGACACTGATGTGGCCCGCCTATTGCGGGGTCCACGAGGAACTCGGACAGAGTTACCACCCGTGTCGGATTGGGACACGTGTGGACCGGCAGAGGACAGACGGACTTCAGAGAGACAACAGGGCCTGCCTTAGAGGGACTCAATAGATATCAATAGATATATAGACATAGGCTAGATAGTTTGCTAGAATGTTGTATGATAACTATGTGTGATGATGTCAACTATCTGTGATATGTAATACAGCGCGGGATTGTTAACCCACTGCGCCAACGCACTGTATATTGAAATACAATAAATGTTCGATATCATATTGAACGGAGTTATTGTTGCCTGTGTGAACCCGAGCTCAGATACCTAGACATGAGCAAGACGATGACACGTACGAAGTGGATTTACGAAATACTGTTGATAATTTTCGACCTATGTCGAGATACCACAGGACGGCATTCCTTAATATAATGGCTACCAAGACATTAGGATTTACCTTGTACACAGATTCAATCGTATTAACCTCTGCTTTTTTTTGGGGGGGGGGGGAGGGGGGCGGGGGGGGAGGGGGGGGATTTACCGCCTGACTTCAACATCAAATATTATTTTTCAATAAACTTATCGATAGTCCATGTTTTACAAACATGTAGCAGCATGGATACTCCGACTGCTTTGCGGACTCCCAGTTTCGTTTACAAGAATAATTACACCAGACTGTTACACTGCACCAGGGTATATCTAACTAGCATAATCATGAACGACTTGGTAACAGCCTCCTGTCTATCGTCTATAACTATTCATGTCAAGAGATTTCCAGTGTTTGCTGCTTAGCTTACTGGCTGGCCTTGTCATTGGGAACCTTGGATATACTACTGGCTATACTCTTTTTGTGTTGAGAGGTTCAGATCCATTAACATGAACAAAGGGACTTCTTCGTCACATTTGTATGATCTGGGCAATTTACATTGTGAGGTTTTCAAGAGTGATTGCCTGTTACAAAGAAATCTGCCCTGCCTCAAACCCGTCAAGCCAGTTGATACCAAGATAGGTATCCCTATATGATCAATTGCCAATTTTCTACCAACATGGCCATAGAAGACGATGAATTTTACTTATACAAAAGGGGCTGATTACAACATCGAGTTCATTATTGCGGAGACGGCACCTGATTGATTGATTGATTGTTTCACCAGTGGTTGTTATATATATATATATATATATATATATATATATATATATATATATATATATATATATATATATATATAATACAGTTGTGTTATGACCATGTTTATAAAACTTATGTAGATCACCAGTGAGGCTGGATCCATACATATGGACATCTTTCTTTGTTTAGAGTGAGCAGATTCCTCTGTTGTCTGAGGAAAATTTTTTTAGCATGTCTACACCTTCTTTAGGAGGCTCTTTCTTCATATAATTAGTGTGGGACTTAAACATTTTTCTGTCTAATTCTTCACTTGGGGGTTCAGAGTCATTTCTAGGCTTCCTTAAGAAGACTGATTGGGAAGGAGAAGCCATCCCATCCGGGATACCCATTGCAAAACATGTCAAATCACATATTATTTATTTTATAACCTCACAGTTATGTATATGTCAAGTTGAGGTAATCTTCCACTTTCGTTTGCACTTATGTTAGCATCTTATTTTTAATGATTGCTGCAGTGTGAAGGAATCCATTGTATTACAACACTTTTGAATTTCTTACAATGTCCATGGAGTTGTCTTCGTAGGCCTGCTAGTTCTGCACTATTTCCTCTTTTTATAATTGAAACAACCGACTTCGTATCTGTAAAGCGAGCCATTTGTTTCTCTTTATTTGTTTTACATCAACATATTTTATTATTCACAGAGTAACTTGGAATTGTCAACCACTGTACTGTGTGAATATGTGTCGTTGTATCAGTGTCATTTTATATTGTTTATATTTCAGCTTGAAGGATTTATCTTATTGTTTTAGTTTTATGTTGGTTGATTTCTGCGGTATGTACCTGACTGTATGCCTCGAAATATGTCAGTTTATTGTTTGTGTCTTCGTTATCCAAATTCACAACTGAAAAACATTGTTTTCTATATATTCTTATGTATACTTTTTCCCGAGAATGAATTCCTTGGATTGCCAGAGTAACCAAGAAAGATGCCTAAAAATGACTAATGAAACTCATTGGCACCTGTCCATCTTGACAGACAATAGTTTGGTACATTGTGCTTCAAAAAGGCTTAATAACTACGACCCATGGCGGTGGCGAATGCGGCTGATAGTGACAATTTTGTTTTCACATGCATCCACTGTGGACGAACATTTACAGCGCGAATTGTCCTTATTGGCCTAATGAAACTAGAACATAGTGTACAAAAATAAGAAAGAAATAAACAACTTTCTTTGGTCATGTGATGAGAAGAGAGGCATTGGAGAACATCGTGACAAACGGAAATATCTAGGGAAAGAGAGGAAGAGGCAGATCAAAACAAACGATACTGGATGAACTGAGACAGTGATCTGGAGGAATATCATCTACAGAGTTGAATCATAACACCAAAGGCTGCGATCTGTGAAGAGACATGAAAGCTTACGCCAGCTGGCAGGCGCTTAATAATAATGAGTTTTCAAGGCATCCTTTCCTGTTATGAAGTTACTTAAGAAATACATGTGCGTGTACGTACTAGAGTGGGCGTGCGTGAGTTTGTGCGGGCGTTTGCATTAACGTGTGCTTTTATGTGATGCCCTCTGTGTACACTTATTATTTACCTGTTTGTGTATGCGCGCTCGTTTGTGCATTCCCGCAATGCCATTAACGCAAAGACGACATATGGTGTGGGTTTGTGTTTTCTTCTATTAGCGCAGCCAGACACTACCCTGCCCAGCATGGGTCTCAGTCTCATCACGTGTTGCTAGGTCGACTGCTAAAACAAACTTATCTTTGCGTGACATGTGTTTTGTTAAGCTTATCCATCTGTCGATCTAACACCACATCATCTGGTATTATCTTACTTGTCTGCCAATCTTCTGTCTAAATTATTAGCTAAGTATTTAAATCCGGCTTGTCCTGGCTGTCAATTTGCTATATCTCTTAAGATGTTCAGAGTCAAGTTTCCAGATTTCTTTACATAATAAGTTTAGTTGACACCACTCCCGGCGGTAGACAAGCAATATTTATGTATGTTATTTTTTGTGCGCACGAGTTAAGAACGTGATTGCCGTCTAAGTTTTAACTCTTACATGACCTGAGCGTTTTAACACTTCTCTGGGTAAAGCTGAATCAAGAAACGTCAACAGAGCACTATGGACATGCCCATGCACGTCCTGTCCTATTCTTCAACAGCCAGCGAAAAGTCCCAATACTAATGCTAAAAGTTGCAGTCTGATTATGTGTTTTTCTGGCCTCTTCTCTGATTACCGTGTCACTACCTGTCGCACCGTTCTCTCCAGGTAGTGATTACCGTGTCTCTACCTGTCGCACGATTCTCTCCAGGTAGTGATTACCGTGTCTCTACCTGTCGCACCATTCTTTCCAGATAGTGACGGTGTATCTGTTCTTCTCGGATTATCGTGTCACTCCCTGTTGCACCATTCTATACAGGTAGTGATGGTATATCTGTTCTTCTACACTACACACTTGAACCCACAGGACTATGACCACATCTGTAACCAGTGTTGACGATCCAGCCAACGCATCCGTCTGCTCGTTTCCATACTCACCAACATGCTCTGGGGAAAACATCCAACGGATACTCCCTACCGTTGATAATTTAAGTAAATCACGCTACTCTGTACAAAGCAATCTGTCTTCACCCTTCTCAGCATGCTCTGTGAGTCAGTTAAATCACATGTTTATGCTGCTTGCCCTCCAGCCAACAGAAAGCCGCAGTGATTTCCTCCACCTCAGTTCTCACACGGGATATTGCTGTATCATACGCCAAGCTCTCCTACACTGAATACGACCTATTAACCTTCGATATGAACCCGCAGTCACTTCTTTTGCCTCTAGCCCAGAGCCATTCATGCAGAGGATTCCCTGAACTTCACTTAATTGCTAAAAAACATCCATGTACAATTGGTTCCTTTGCAAAACGCCGCTCTCACCACGGCCCGTCAAGATTACTCTGGATCATTTGCCAGCTCTCTTGTCTAATGGAATTCCGTACACACACGGATGTTCTCATTGTGCTGGGACCTTCTTCATGCTGGTTGACCCTCACCTCTCCTTCCTGTAACTACTCCTTCTATCACTATTCTTTCCAAACCACTGCAATATTAGCACATGACAAAAGTATCTGTATCTGTTGTTGCAGACACGACTAACCCGTATAATCTGTATCTGTTGTTGCAGACACGACTAACCCGTATAATCTGTACCTGTTGTTGCAGACACGACTAACCCGTATAATCTGTATCTGTTGTTGCAGACACGACTAACCCGTATAATCTGTACCTGTTGTTGCAGACACGACTAACCCGTATAATCTGTATCTGTTGTTGCAGACACGACTAACCCGTATAATCTGTACCTGTTGTTGCAGACACGACTAACCCGTATAATCTGTATCTGTTGTTGCAGACACGACTACCCGTATAATCTGTATCTGTTGTTGCAGACACGACTAACCCGTATAATCTGTATCTGTTGTTGCAGACACGACAAACCCGTATAATCTGTACCTGTTGTTGCAGACACGACTGACCCGTGTAATCTGTATCTGTTGTTGCAGACACGACTAACCCGTATAATCTGTACCTGTTGTTGCAGACACGACTAACCCGTATAATCTGTACCTGTTGTTGCAGACACGACTAACCCGTATAATCTGTACCTGTTGTTGCAGACACGACTAACCCGTATAATCTGTATCTGTTGTTGCAGACACGACTAACCCGTATAATCTGTATCTGTTGTTGCAGACACGACTAACCCGTATAATCTGTACCTGTTGTTGCAGACACGACTAACCCGTATAATCTGTACTGTTGTTGCAGACACGACTAACCCGTGTAATCTGTACCTGTTGTTGCAGACACGACTAACCCGTGTAATCTGTATCTGTTGTTGCAGACACGACTAACCCGTATAATCTGTATCTGTTGTTGCAGACACGACTAACCCGTATAATCTGTATCTGTTGTTGCAGACACGACTGACCCGTATAATCTGTATCTGTTGTTGCAGACACGACTGACCCGTATAATCTGTATCTGTTGTTGCAGACACGACTGACCCGTATAATCTGTATCTGTTGTTGCAGACACGACTGACCCGTATAATCTGTATCTGTTGTTGCAGACACGACTGACCCGTATAATCTGTATCTGTTGTTGCAGACACGACTAACCCGTATAATCTGTATCTGTTGTTGCAGACACGACTAACCCGTATAATCTGTATCTGTTGTTGCAGACACGACTAACCCGTATAATCCTTCAGCACTAACTGAGGGATTATCCGTTCTATGTGAGTATCCGTGGTCTAGAAATGGATCTATACTAATAATGAATGGATCAACATTGTCACTGGTCTCAATATGTTGAGGGTTTTTATTACATAAATGTTGAACGGGTATGGGAAGACAATTCATCCATGTCTTAATCCCCTTTGCACAACAAAACCATGCTGGTTGTCTAGTGACTGCCACTTCCATGAACGATGAACTGTATTGTTCGTGGCGGACATTTGTGTTGGCATTTGCATATTATGCTTGTGTGGGCTGTTGGTTTGTCGAGACTCCTGTCTGTTCCACTTTTCACATGGGGCAGTGAGGAGCATTTTGTGTGCTATTAATTGGCACAGGAACTGAACATAACGGGCCGATCCTTTGCCGTGAAGTTGGAACCGCGACTAACTAACTAACCCATTTAATATGTCATCGGCTACTACGACAGGTGCTTGTTGTAAATGTTATCATGAATTACATACTGCTGTTGGTGACTTCTGTTATGGTTATTGTATCGCTAAGTCGCTATATGAATACTTTTATTCTATATAGCTCTATGTTATTCTGTCTTGGTGTGGGCGCTGGAGTGTCTTTTCCGTTGTTCGCAAGTGGTTGCGTTTTCTTGTTTTTAACATGTTTAAGGGAACTGATCACATCGATGCCCTTTGTGCTTCCACGATCTCCTTTTCTAAAAAAAAAAAAAAAAAAAATATGCTACGCCACAAACTACTGAACGTTAACTTTCTATACATTACAAATAGCCCCAAAAAAAAAAGAAATACTGGGGCTGACTGCGACGTCCTGTTAAGAATATACAACTAACTTAAGCTCACATTTCAATATTTTAATTGTTTCTGGGTTGTCTCAGTCGTGTATATTTCTACAGCTCTACACAAGTTGTATCTATTTCACTAACATGAATAACTGTTCTTCACCCCTGTAACCCAGAACTTCCCCTGTCATTTGATCAGACTAAGACCACTCGTTGCGTTACTAGCGAGACTGACATTTTCACCCATCTTATTTCCTTTATGTACTTCTGGTCAGCTGACCCATGGTCAGGGGGTTCTCAATTTGATTTCTACCTCCGATGAGTGTTTTATTTCCTGACCTTTTCGGGTGGCTAATACCCATCAGAAAGTAATTTTGTACATTCTTTATGTAATTGATTGCCAACAATGGTTACACAATGAAAGAAATTAAATGATAACTGTCAATTGCTCTTCAACGACTAAAGCAACTGAATAAATTATGGAGTGGAACAGATAGAACTACAAAAAAAATGATTTTTAGAGCATGCATCTTTCCCATTGCAACATACGCCTGTGAGACCTAGACACTTACTAAACAAGCTGAACAGCGCATAAATGCCTTTGACTATAAATGTTATTGACGGGTTCTTGGGTAAAGAAAAGAACAAATGCATCCATACTTAGAGAGCTGAATATTGAAGAGGGTTGGCTATTAAAGACGATAAAACAAAGAAAATTGATATATTTTGGTCACTTGAAACGTCATGAAAGTTTGGAGAGAACAATAATAGAGGGGTATATGCCCAGGAAGAGAGGAAGAGGAAGGCCCAAGATAAGATGGGTTCAGGATGTGGCGGATGATCTCAAGATGGGTGCATCGGACGCGGGACATCTTGCTTGTGATCGAGAAGTTTTCCGGACGGTTATGGGAGCGAGGTTCTGCAAAGGACATGCTACTGAATGAATGAATGAATGAATGAATGAATGAATGAATGAATGAATGAATGAATAGTGGCCAATTGTTGCTTTTGTGTTAACAAAAGCTACACCCGCCATGTTCATTCTGGCGACTCATGATTGTCTTCTTGTAAAGTTAACCAATTTCCCTTTTTATTGTGGTTGATTTTCTCATTATATCTTTACAGCCTTGTCGGTCTCCTTGGCAAAGTGTTTATGGACGCGTTCGAAACACAGTTGCGCGCAATTTGGTAGCAGATTGCGTTGTGCTGGTTTTTTTACGAAATTGAATGGGTGCCGGTCGTTCAGAAAGCAATGGCAAAGTACTGAAAGTAAACTTGCCAAGACATCAACAGCAGCAAAAATGCTGGTGTTGAATGCAAGCGTCATGTAATGGATATGCAACTAACTTTTTTTTCATCGGGTGTCCCTTGAGTAATTTTTGCAAGGGCAAATAAGCGCGGGAGACTGAATCTGTCTTAAGCCATGATTGCGCAGGTGCATAATCTTGGGGTTGTTTCCCTTGTCATTTCTATAGATTAATATGCCCTGACTGAGATATATGCGCTCTTTTATCCCGTCGGGCAATGTATTCTTATCTTACATTTCTTTCGTTCAGTCCCATTCGTGTTTTTTTTTTAATTTTCAAAACTTGCTGTACCACGCAGAACGTGAGTGGGTCCCTAGGTGAGTGGGAACGGCCTGTCTGTCTGTATCTCTGTCTATCATTAGATCAGTCTATTTGTACATCCGTCCGCCATTATGTGTTCGTCTGATCGTCTACCTGTTTCTCTGTCTGCCTGTCCCTCTCTTTGTCTGCCTATCTGTCTGTCATTCCACTGTCCATCCTTCTATGTGTATATCTGTCTTCCTGTCTGTCTGTATCTCAATCTGTTTGTTTAACTGTCCTTCTTTCTGTGTACTTACAAATACAAACAATATGTCCTCCCATGTTTTATCTGTTTGTCTGTCTATTTCTTTGCCTGGCTGTCCCTACAGGTGTCTGAATGTCTTAAAATCTCGAGAGACAAACATTTAGATGCATTTAGAGGAAGAGACTCAGCCACCCAGGATGTGTCATTAAAATTTGCTTCTAAGGATAGAAGATTGACTCCATTGCACCGGGTTTACCCCATATGGCTTGACTTCTGTCCCCTGAGCGGCATGCCGACAGTGTCGCCTGGAGCACGTACTGCGTAACTACCGTGACCACAACCAGGGGATTTCCGAGAAAACTGCACTCGTGGATCACATGACGGAGTCCAGAATCGAACCCACATCCTTCGGAGCGCAAGGCAGGAGGCTTAACTACTGTCAAAGAGCACGTGTCCTGTCAAAGAGCACATGTCCTGTCAAAGAGCACGTGTCGTGTCAAAGAGCACATGTCCTGTCAAAGAGCACGTGTCCTGTCAAAGAGCACATATCCTGTCAAGGAGCACATGTCCTGCCAAATAGCACATGTCCTGTCAAATAGCACATGTCCTGTCAAAGAGCAAGTGTCCTGTCAAATATCACATGTCCTGTCAAATAGCACGTGTCCTGTCAAATATCACATGTCCTGTCAAAGAGCACATATCCTTCAAGTAGCACGTGTCCTGTCAAAGATCACATGTCCTGTCAAAGAGCACTTGTCTTGTCAAAGAGCATGTGTCCTTCAAATAGCACATGTCCTGTCAAAGAGCACATGTCCTGTCAAAGAGCACGTGTCTTGTCAAAGAGCATATGTCCTTCAAATAGCACGTGTCCTGTCAAAGAGCACGTGTCCTGTCAAAGAGCACATATCCTGTCAAGGAGCACATGTCCTGTCAAATAGCACATGTCCTGTCAAAGAGCAAGTGTCCTGTCAAATATCACATGTCCTGTCAAAGAGCACATATCCTTCAAGTAGCACGTGTCCTGTCAAAGATCACATGTCCTGTCAAATAGCACATGTCCTGTCAAAGAGCGCATGTCCTGTCAAAGATCACATGCCCTGTTAAATAGCACATGTCCTGTCAAAGAGCGCATGTCCTGTCAAAGAGCACATGTCCTGTCAAAGAGCACATGTCATGTCAAAGATCACATGCCACTAGGACGTGTTAATGCCTTGGCCACATCTTCTCTGACATGTTGATCAGCGTGAGTGGTCACGGTTCGTCATCTGACACGACCACTAGAGTGTTGAATCAAGTCTTTGTTCTTGCCCCAGTTATGGCCAAGCCATACACATTTCTGTTTTGTTTTTCACTAGCTTTGACATAAAGCATGGTCAATACACGCCACTACTGGGACGCAGAGGTGTTTCCAAGGCACCAGGGCCAGGTTCTATACTGGCCAAGACCTAATGTCACGTTCTAGTCGTGCGTTCTGGACAGCAGGTCCCTTCGTGGTCCTGGCTAACGTAGTAGGATCGTTGATTATTCCGAAGTCGGAGAGTATCTGCCTGCACGGCGAGGAACCACCAGTCTGCACACCAGTAAGCCAGACATGGACAACGGATACTCACGCAAACCTCAGTCCGGCATGACATCACACTGATGTTGGACAACAGGATGTCTTCATCCAACATACAGGACTTCGCGCTGGAGTTCACAGCCAGCGAACGCAAGCAAGTACACGCCACTACTGAGGAATGCACTGGACTGATTTTTCCGTGTGGATTAGCTTTCCCTATCACCAGTGTTCCTCGCCATAATTGTCGACTACTTAGGTACTTATAATTTATGTCCCCAAATCAAGGACATAGATTAACATTGTAGCCCAACTGACCGGCGTAGGGGTTGAACCCGCTACCTCGGCGTTCATCACACCAGATCCGCGTATTTAATCACATATCTACATAAAAGTACAGACACATTTTGGGTACGTAAGTGTTTATTTCAAGTAACATACAATATAATTTAAACACAGTCTATCATACAATTAATTCAGTGTCAGAAGCAAAGACAAGGATTCTCACAAGCAACATGTAACATAGAATATCATTTAAACACAAGCTATCATACAATGAATTCAATGACATATGCAAAGACAGGAATTCTCACAAGCAACAAGTAACATAGAATATAATTTAAACACATGCTATCATACAATGAATTCAATGGCATATGCAAAGATAGGAATTCTCACAAGCTATCATACAATGAATTCAATGACATACGCAAAGATAGGAATTCTCACAAGCAACAAGTAACATAAAATATAATTTAAACACAAGCTATCGTACAATGAATTTAGTGACAGTAGCAAAGACAGGAATTATCACAAGCAACAAGCAACAAGCAACAACCCGGTATGGTGAAAACACTTTGTTGTGTGGGTACATAAATGTTTACTTCAAGTAACATAGAAAATAATTTAAACACAGGCTTTCACACAATGAATTCACTGACAGTAGCAAAGGTATTCTCACAAGCAACAACCATAGAAGATGGTGACTACGATTGGTTGTGTGGGTACATAAATGTTTACTTCAAGTAACATAGAATATAATTTAAAAACAGGCCATTATACAATCAATTCAGTAAATCAAAACAATGTTTTCCAGTAGTGAATTTGAATAACGAAGACACAAACCATAGATTGTACTATTTATTGCCTGGAATATTTCGCTGTATCTAGTTATTTTACTCTATGTTATGTTAACTTCTGCAGTATGTACCTGACGAGATGCAGCGAAATATGCTAGGCAATAAATCGTACAATTTATGGTTTGTGTCTTCGTTATTCAGAATCAATTCAGTATCAGAAGCAAAGACAAGAATTGTCACAAGCAACAGCTCTGGATGGTGTCAACTCTTGTTTCTGCTTTAATTAGCAACTTACTCTACAGAGCCGCCATATCTGAGTGGTTAGCACATCTGCCTGCCGATCCGGTCGTCATTTGATCAATCCCCATACTGACGGAGATCCCAGATCGTCCCAGCCAACATTGGGTACCTGGAATTGTCTGGGGTAGTAAAGACAGTCAAAATGACGTTGACCACATCACTCACCGAGTGCCCAATGGTTTTTACTTTATATGTTTGCCATATACACATACTATCATCATGATCATCATCATCATCATGTGCCATGCCGATAAGCGTTGGCGGCCATGTTTAGCCATTTCAAACTATCACTGGAGTCGTGGATCAGCTCAGTGTTCTTGTCTTGACCATAGACTTTGCCAAGACACCAGGTTATTTACGTCTCTGCCTTCCTCTTGTTCTCTTTCTCTCAATCCCCAAAACGTACCCAATAATTCATTAACTATCCACCTATAAGTGTTCTAATCGGTTGGCGGTCTTCATTTATTTCTTCAATAAATGCTTCATTAGTTCCAGTCCTTCCTTAGCAGTCCTTGCATATTCCTCAAAAGACGCATTTCCGTTGGCATTATATATTTCTCAGCTTGTTTGCTTATTGTCCATGCTTCACGCTCATACAACAGTACATTATCTATATGACACTTTAACAAAGAGCTGGGTGTCTTTATATGGCCTTATTTTCCCGAACTGATCTCATTATTTGTTCTGCAATATCCAGTTATATAATATATTTTCTAATGCAACGATGCTGACCTATTCAATCATAAAACAGCATGTATAGTTTTCGCGAAGGCAAATATAATTATCTTTCGTATGTTGCAAGTATCTAAGAAAGTATGTAAGTATGTTGCAAGTATTTAAGAAAGTATATATGTGATAGCGCCAAACCAATGAATTTTGGTTTGGTCTGCCTCAAGATAAATATCTGGCAACGCCGGAAACGTGACTTGAAACAAAGAGACCTGAGGCCATTTTGATTGCAGTAGCCCGCTTGGTTTGTGAAGGCAGGCACTTGGGCCCTGTGTATATAGTTTTGTGGCCAGCCCGCCTTGAGACGAGAGATGTGTGGTTTCCCATGTGTTCATCAGTGAACAAACTATGTCATAGGAGAAAGCCGAGCGGCTGACTAGTTAGTGTCAGCAGGCTTGGGTTCTTGGTGGGATAGTAAATTGTGTCACAACTCTTTTGTTTATGTCGCACCCTGTTGAGCTTGACTCTAGTCCGACTTTGTGAAGATACATGAAGGGTGTAGCATAGGTGGGAGCGCAAGCGCAATTGAAATACCACTACTTTTATCGTTTCTTTACTTATTCAGTCCAGCGGAGAGCGGGGCGCAAGCCCCTCGCTTCTGGAGTTAAGCGGCAACCGGCGCTCGTCGTCGGCCGCGATCCGCTCTGAAGACAGTGTCAGGCGGGGAGTTTGACTGGGGCGGTACATCTGTCAAAAGGTAACGCAGGTGTCCTAAGGCGAGCTCAGCGAGGACGGAAACCTCGCGTAGAGCAAAAGGGCAAAAGCTCGCTTGATTTTGATTTTCAGTACGAATACAGACCGTGAAAGCGTGGCCTATCGATCCTTTTGACTTTAAGAGTTTTAAGCAAGAGGTGTCAGAAAAGTTACCACAGGGATAACTGGCTTGTGGCAGCCAAGCGTTCATAGCGACGTTGCTTTTTGATCCTTCCATGTCGGCTCTTCCTGTCATTACGAAGCAGAATTCGCCAAGCGTTGGATTGTTCACCCACTAATAGGGAACGTGAAGGTGGGAGCGCAAGCGCAATTGAAATACCACTACTTTTAATATGTTGCAGTGTATTACTCTAGGCTACCTTTTGTTTGCAAAGAGTCACTGCACGAGACTCTAGGCTACCATTTGTTTTGTAAAGAGTCACTATATTACAGAGTTTCCGACTTGGGTCAAGTTGGCGGGACATGTTTTCTTCTAACTTGACTAAAGACGGTTGATCGGCGGCTTGACAATCCACCATCATAAAACTCCCAACTGTTACAGAATCAGATTTCTGGCTCCAAATGTTTAACGCACAAACATAGAGAGCCACGACTTCTGCCCTATGCGCCAACTTAGGCACGAGAGGAAAGACAAGACAAGTGTAAAAGAAAGTATGTTAATATGTTCCAAGAATGTTCCATTGTATGTTCCAAATAAGTAAGAAATTATGTTAAATGTTTCAAATGTGTAAGAAAGTATTAAGTATGTTCCAAATATGTAAGAAAGTACATTCCTTTGTGTGTTTTAAATATGTAAGAAAGTGTGTAAATATGTTCAAAATGTGTAAGAAGGTATGTAAGTATGTTCCAAATATTTTCCTTTGTATGTTCCAAGTATGTAAAATATTTTGAACAATCACTCGATGGCAATCATCTTAACAAGTAGCCTGACTATGGAAGTCATCCTTAAGACACAGACATTCACCCAACATGCTTTCTCAACTACTCGTTGAGTATACTTATGAAGATCGTGACGGGCTGGATGCGAAAACAGTTGGTGGACTCGTTGAGGAGGATGTCTGACAACTATCACCGTCATTGCTCTGTCAGGCTGTGCGGGTGTTAGAAGAAATTAATCAGCCAACATGATTGTGGGACAGGGTTACCGTGGAAAGCGGATGAGCAATGGATCGAGCTGATGCAGTCAATGCCGTCAGAGATACAGGGTGGTTAACCGGATCAAGTGATTACTGTGAACCTGCAACCATGACCAACTGAGAGAACATCGAGTCAAACGGGATGAAGCCAGACAAGTGCGCTAGGTAGGGGGGGGGGGGGCCAAGAAATGGTCAGCCAACACAGGCTTGTGTCGTCAGCCGTGAAACGCTGAGGGAGATACCGAGGAGGGGATTTATGGACCGAACGGTTCGATGCGCAGTGAGGATAGTTTGTCGACTAGCTAACCCGAGATAGTCGAATTGGCGCCACTGTATGATTATGATATAGATAACATTGATTAAACTGTGGTAAAGCTGAGGATTTGTAAACAATATACAAACACAGTATACAATAACTTTACAACAACTTTACAAAACACAATAACTCAATTCTTCTCATTCTGTTATTATGTCTAAATGTGAACATTAGTAGGCTCTGTGGTGTCATCTCCGTAGTTTATATGCTGTTGTATTTTCTTGTGTTTGTTTGCCGATGACGGCTTATCACTGCAACGCCATCTGTTTTCCATAAACAGTATGAAATAACACAAAGTAATGCAGCTTTACAGAACAGAATTACGAAACATAGAGGACGTTGCGGCGACTAGCCTTCTTCAGCAAACAAATACATGCACAAAACACAACATATAGTCACGGAGAAGACTTTCTAGTGCAGTGGTTCTCAACCGATGGGGAATTCCCCCCCCCCCCCCCAGGGGGGAATTTTAGGGTTTCCAGAAGGGGGGGGGGGAATTGAAGACCATTTCAAGATCGCGTTAATACAAGAACCGATTACTTGATATTGTTTTTCCCTTCATACTTTACAGTTATATACGTCTCATTCTTCTAAAATTCATTTTATAAAGTAAGTAGACCCACAAATCATGTTTTATGTGGATGTCTAGACTTGTTTTAGTATATGCTATTAAATTTACTTTCCATTTTTACGTATACTGTGTAGGGGTGGGGGATTTTTAGATAGGAAATATGAAAGGGGGAGGGGGGATGACGTTCTGAAAATACGGTGAAGGGGGGCACGGGCCAAAAAAGGTTGAGAACCACTGCTCTAGTGACTACATTAAGGCATAAGAACGGGACGAGAAAAATGAAAAAAAAATGTGAACAATTAAGAAAAAATGAACACTTGAAAAAACGAATGCTTGCTACTTATCTCAGTATTGTTTTCCGTAGCTTTCTTTTGTACAGCCTGCTCTATATTTCACATTGTTATATTGTGTGTATATCACATAAGATACCAATTTGAGCGATTCGGTTTATGAGATCATACGTGGACATACTTTCTTTTCATACAAACTGTACACTGAATTTTTTAAATGTTTACTTACGGAAATTTAAATTCGTTTATTTTCTACACTGAATTTTTTAAATGTTTACTTACGGAAATTTAAATTCGTTTATTTTCCTACAATTAATCTCTGTGTATCTTTCTTCTTCGTCTCACCTCTATCTCTTTGTCTCACTTTTTCTGCTCCTCTGTCTCTGTCACTGTTTCTCTCTCTCCCTCTCCCCCTTATCTCTCTCTCTCTCTCTCTCTCTCTCTCTCTCTCTCTCTCTCTCTCTCTCTCTCTCTCTCTCTCTCTCTCTTTCTCGCTTTCATTCCCCGTCAGATACAATGTGAATTTATTTAAATATATTTATTTCCCCAGCTTACTCCCCTGTCTGTCTCTTTGTTTCCGAAAATGCTCTGAGATAAGTATTTCATTCCTTGAGTCGATCGTGAATCTCTCTGATCATTTTTTTTCCACTTTTCTCTCTCTCTCTCCTCTCTCTCTCTGTCTGTCTCTGTCTCTCTCTCTCTCTCTCTCTCTCTCTCTCTCTCTCTCTTCTCTCTCTCTCTCTCTCTCTCTCTCTCTCTCTCTCTCTTTGGATTTGTGTGTAGGTACGTGCGAGATGTATGGGTGTATGGGGAGATGTGTTTGTGAGTGGGGATGTGTGTTTGTCTAGGTGGTTGTGGGTGAGTGGGTGGAGGAGGATATGTTGGTGGATGATTGATGGTGGGTTATGGGATGGGTGGGGGTATATGTGTGGGTGGGGAGATGTGGGTGTGGGGATATGTGGTGGGTGGGAGATGTGTGCAGGTGGGGGTGGTTGTGGGTTTGAGGATGTGTATGTGGGTGTGGGATGTTTGGGTGGATGGGTGGGGAGTGTGTGTGGATGAGAGATGTGTGGGTGAATGTGTGTGGGGATGTGTGTGGGTTGGGGGAGGGGTGCGTGATGAGTGTGGGTGATGGATTTGGAGATGTGTGTGTGGGTGGGGGATATGTCTGGCTGGGTGGGGGTGTGTGTGGCTGGATGGAGGATGTATGTGTGGGTAGTGAGGGTGATTGTAGTTGGGGTGTGTGGATGGGTAAGAGATGTGTGGATAGATGTAGTGTGGGTGAGGGATGTGTCTTTGGGATGTGTGTGGGTGTGGTATTGTGTGGGAGGGGAGCTGGGTGTGGATAAATGATGTTTGTGTGGGTAAGTGAAGGTGTGGTTGGGTTTGTGGGTGGGTGAATGATGTGTGTGAGGGTGGGGGATGTTTGCTTAGATGGGTGGTTGGGATGTGTGAGTGTGGGTGGGTAGATAGGAGATGTATGTGTTGATGAGTGGGTAAGGGACGTGTGGGTGTTAGTGGTTGAGGATAAGTACGTGTGTCTAGGGATGTGTGAGGGGATGAATGTATGGGTTGTGTGTGCGTGGATGGGAGGTGTGTGTTTGTGAATGGGGAATGTGTTGGTGGGTGGGGATGTGTGTGAGGGATGTTTGTATGGGTGGGGAGATTGTGCGTGGGTGGGGATGTGTGTGTATATGGGTAAGGGTGTGTGGTTAAGGGATGTGTGGCTGGGGGAATGGGTGGATGGAGGATGTGTGGTTGGGTGGAGGATGTGTGGTTGGGTAGAGGATGTGTGGGTGGGTGATTGTATATGAGTAAGGGTGTGTGGTTAAGGGATATTTGGTTGGGGGATAGGTGGGTAGAGGATGTGTGGGTGGGTAGAGGATATGTGGGTGGGTGAGTGTGTGCAGGTTAGGAGATGGTGGGGGATGTTTGTAGGTGTGAACTCGGGATAAGTGAGTGGGCTGGGGGAGATGGGAGATTATGTGGGTGAGTGCGGAATTTGTGTGTGGGTAGGTGCGGAATATGTGAGTTGACGGGGAGATGTGTGTGTGGCTGAGGAATGTGTGTTTGGTTGGGTGGTTGGAGGTGTGTGGGTGGAGGAGGATATTGGGTGAGTGATTGTTGGTGGGAAATGGGACGGGTAAAGGATATGTGAGTGGGTGGGGAGATGTGTGTAGGTGGGGGATGTGTGGGTTATTGAATGTATGTGTGCTTGGGGTGTGGGTGGATGGGATGTGTGGTGGATGAGAGGTGTGTGTGGGTGGGGAGATGTATAGGGATGTGGTGGATGGGTGGGGGAATGTATTGTATGTGTGTGTGTGGTTGGGTGGGGGAGTTGGAGTGAATGGGGGATGTGTGGGTGGGTGGTGGATGTGTCTTATAACATAGTCATATGCATTGTTTATGTTTACAAAATTCATGTGACAATGTTTTTTTCCTATGCACTGTTCATGAAAGAAAGATGAGTGATTGGAAGGGCCGAATGTAAGACGGGCCTGCGTGCCCAATTTGTTACCCTTTGAAAATAAAGTCTGTTCGTTCGTTCGTTCGTTCGTTCTCTCTCTCTCTCTCTTTCTCTCTCTCTTGCCGTTCTGTTTGACCCCCCCCCCCCCCTTTGTGCCTGTATTTATAGACCTGTGCATGTCTGTTATCTAAACGTTTTCATTATTTTACTCTCTTCCCCTTCTTACTGTGCATTTTAGCTTCTAGTACTCGCTTCGGTATTTCCGGATGTCTGAGAATTTAGCCAAGTCATAACAACCGTTCTTAGAATTTAGACACGTCATTACAGCTGTTCTTAGAATTTCGTCAAGTCATACAGCCTGGAATATATTCCTCCGTGCGCTTAGGACTTCAAAAATGGGATGGTCTTAACGCGTCACATAGCCACAGGACTTCCGGTCCCCAACATGATGGATAGGCATTTAAATCGTTAAGGCCTCTGGAGTGATTAGGCTTGTGGCTCCGGTTTTCATTTGCATTTTCCTCATATTGGACTGGTAGTGCATGGTTCCGTCGCCCTGCTACTGAGTGTGCGTGGCGCGACACTGTGATCTGTGAATTTCGTGTGGAATGCTTTTACATCTGGCCGTGGTTATGTGTAGAGGTGAATTGCATATTCTGAACGATGGCGGCCGGCTTTTGCTGAATTGACTGGTGTGCCTTTTCGGTTCATGAGTTAACTTTTCTCGGAGACTCCTGGGGCGCGTCGCTGGAGCTACGGAGGTCGTGCTTTGTGCTGCGCTATCGGCTGGTCACCCTGCGGAAAGAGACCGAGCCATGTGGGATAAAACCTGGGCCAATGAAGTCTTTCTGATGACTGCCGATTCCATCGACAATGAACTATATTTTTCGTGGAGGACTTTTGTGTTGACATTCTGGCGGCGACATTATGCACAGGGTACCTGTGCGGATTGTTGGCTTGCCGAGACTCCAGTCTGTTCCACTTTTCACATTGGGAAGTGAGGAGCATTTTGTGTGGTATTCACTGGCACAGAAACGGAGCATCAAGGGGACGACCCGTTGCCATGAAGTTGGACCCGCTACTAATTAACTAAATAACTAACTAACTAACTAACTAACTAACTAACTAACTAACTAACTAACTAACTAACTAACTAACTAACTAACTAAGTAGCTTACTAACTAAGTAACTAACTAACTAACTAACTAAGTAACTAACTAACTAACAAACTAACTAACTATAGCTACCGGAGATTCCTGATATGTATTTCATTATTTATGTTTTGTTTTATAACAGCCTTGGCTTCTGTGTGTACTCACGATGTCTGCTTTTTTTCTGCTGTTTTTACTGTAACTTCTTTGGTCGTTAATTCTTTAATTCAAAGTGCTCTATTAATTATTCCGTCACACCATTTCAGGAATTCCCTCGTATGATTTGAGTATATGTATCCATGACCAATGATTCGTAACGATATAGTAGTCTGGTTACATGTACGAACAAGTTAGCAATTTTGTGAGAGCTGCGGAGATGTGACTTTAAAGAAGAATGATGAGAACATCGTGTACAGACAGAAACAGCATTGACGATATCGCGAAAGAAGTTAAACTCACAAAGAGAACTGGTTACTCGCATCTGAAGAGGACAGTCTACATTCCTTGGGAACGTTAATGAGTGGGGGAAAGCTGGAGTATGTCGTCACAACAGGAAAGGTGGGGGGCGAGCAAGTCATGGAGAGATCTAGAGAGAAGATGCTGTGCAGTTTGACTTCATGGAAGGCTGTGAGTATCAGAAATGAACCACAGTACAAGAAACAGAAGGCTATGGACAGGCTTGGTCACCAAAGCCACACTTCAAGGATTATAAGAAAAAAAGATATAATGTGTGATTGTGTCTTTTAAACAATCCGCAACAGCTAGTGGTGTTCCTGTGACAGAAAGCCCTGGATGTATACTGTGCCCTGATTTCACATATAAATTTTGCTTGTATTACGGTGGTTGTTGACTAGTGACGATTCTATCCGCCTTTCTCTCTTAGAAGAATCAGTCCTCATTTGACGTTTCCGTCTTGGAAGCATGTTTCCCTATGTGACGTTCTGAAATTTTCCCCAGTTTGACGTTTTCGTCTCAGAGCAATTTCCCCTTATTTGACGTTCCGTCTTAGAGGAATTGTCACTCATTTGATGAATTTTCATTCATTTGACATTTCTGTCTTAGAATAAATGTATTTCAAATGACGTTTCCGTCTTAAATGAATTTTAACTAATTTAACATTTTCGTCTTTGAGAAATTTTCCTTCGTTTGATATATGCATCTTTGAGGAATTTCCATTACATGTTTCGATATTAGATAAAATTTCCATTAATTTGACGTTTCCATTTCAGAAGAATGCTCCCCTTTTTAACATTTCTGTCTTACTGGAATTATACGTCATTTGACGTTTCCATGACCACCTATAAACCTTCCACGGTATATTTAAACTACCGCAACTTATTAATTGTATGGAATAATTAATCACCTAAAGTGATTTTCTCTGTTTGCCATGGGTTTATGCATCGCTGAAATGTTGACAATGCAAAAGGATCTCTCAATCAAAATATCAATATAGTAGTTTTCTTTATGCAAACCCCCTTTAATTTGATATTTAAAACATGTCTGCTACCATATTAATAACTTTTAGGTCATAACTGTGACACACCCGTACTTCCCATTTTCCGCCATGGATTTTTGTTTTTTCCAAACCTACTGTTTGTTTGAACCTTAATCTGGTAATAGCTCTTAACAAAAGCACTTGTTTCTAACACAGCATCCAATGTTATTTTCTGCACTCCATCACAACACGCTCATTTATGCACACACATGCCTTTTCGATGTAGTCCCCCAACACGCAGTGGAGCTCATGTAGTCAGCCGAAATCCAACGGTGTTAAAGGCTACACTATTTGAGATTGCAAAACACACCCCTTCATTGTTATTGTCAGATGTACAACAACATTACACTGTCTTATTTCCCTAGGGCAGATGAGAATCATCAATGAGACACACAGAAAGACATTTCACAATTCTCCTCTCGCGGACAAATGCCATATCATTACTAGCCAATGTCTATTGACCGAAAGATAAATAGCCGTTTTGGAATTTAGAACTCTCATTGCATTTTCGTTACAATTCAATCGATCTAACAATCAACGAAGTATCGTCTCCTCAATACTTTCTATATCTAGCTGTGGTGGCCCACTCTCAACAGGCTATTGTGCTTCTATATCAAGTTGTTGTCTATACCAACCGGTTATTTAATGGAGACTCTATGATATTCATCTATCTCTTGTTGTTTACTACCTACGTTAATAATAGAGACTCAAAATGTTCATATATATCTTTTTTATCAGCTTCCCACCCGTTATATTACAGGTGCTTATGATGTTCGTCTCTCTTGATGTTTGCTACCATCTCCGTAATATAATAGAGACGTATGATGTTCGTCTCTCTTGATGTTTGCTACCATCTCCGTAATATAATAGAGACGTATGATGTTCGTCTCTCTTGATGTTTGCTACCATCTCCGTAATATAATAGAGACGTATGATGTTCATCACATGTTGTACATTTAACTCTTTATATTATGTACCCATTCCGTTATAAAACAGAGACCTCACGCTGTGCGGCCATGTCCGGATGCTCTCAGCCCACCACGTTACGTAAGAGAGACACTTGCGGTTTGTCCATTTCTTGATGTTATCAGGAAAAACCAAGTGACGGACTGACCAGGGTGTCTGCGCCCAATGACAAGATGACACATAATAAAGTGGGCCTTTTAAGCAATAGACACTATGTTTAAAATGTTAATGTGCTTTTAGTAGCTTTATATCCTAGCAACCAATTCGACCCGGTCCGGTACTGCCTGCACCGTTTAAATAACATAGAAGGCTTGCTGTTCATATTGCTTTTGATGTTATCTGCCCACGTAGTTACATAACAGAGACCGCTTACTTTTCATTAAAAAAAAACAAAAGAAAACTAGACGTTATCTCTCATAGTAGAAATATAACAGAGGCCGCTTGCTGTTCATATATCTCTTGATGTTATCTGTCCATGTAGACACATAACAGAGACCGCTTACTATTCATCTAACATTTGATGTTATCTGCTCACGTAGAAACATAACAGAGGCCACTTGCTGTTCATATATCTCTTGATGTTATCTGTCCATGTAGACACATAACAGAGACCGCTTACTATTCATCTAACATTTGATGTTATCTGCTCACGTAGAAACATAACAGAGGCCACTTGCTGTTCATATATCTCTTGATGTTATCTGTCCATGTAGACACATAACAGAGACCGCTTACTATTCATCTAACATTTGATGTTATCTGCTCACGTAGAAACATAACAGAGACCGCTAACTGTTCACATATCTCTAGCTGCTATCCGCCCACGAAGTTACATAACAGAGACTTCCATTTCGTAGGTCTTGGATCCGTTGGTCCTAGATTTGCACACCGTGCTTCTGTACGCCACATGATGCTTCTTCGTCTTCATTCCCAGGATGGTGAGGAGCATAAGGCGGAATTTCTTGCCAAAGAAGCAGTACAGTAAAAAGTTCGACGCTGCGTTGATCTCCACCATGAATGTGCACACGATGTAGAAGAACTGAGGATACGAAACAAAATTAGTTATTAGTTAATATAAAACGTTATGTTTGTTATTTGCATACTATATATATATTAATCTTACAAATCCCTTAGAGAACGTTGCAGTCTAGACCAACATTTTTCAGCTGCTGTTGATGTACTAGGTAAGATTACGCTCAATAGTTTGCGATTGCTTTCTGAGCGACCGGCTCACATACCCGGTTAGTTACCAACGCGGAGAGAACCGCTACCGATTCTCGCGCAGGTTACGTTATTCACGTGAATATACGGGATTACGGAGAAAGACGTTAACTCTTTGGCCAGGGAGACCATATATATATATATATATATATATATATATATATATATATATATATATATATATATATATATGTGTGTGTGTGTGTGTGTGTGTGTGTGTGTGTTAGTTAGTTAGTTAGTTAGTTAGTTAGTTAGGTAGGTAGTTAGTTAGTTAGTTTGTTAGTTAGTTAGTCGACAGATCATCCTCATTGCACATCTAATCATTCAGTCCATACGTGCTCGGACCCCCTTCTCAGTAAATCCCGCAGCGTGTAAAGGCTATAGACACCAGTTCTGCTTTGGTTTATTACTTTTCTCTGGCTTCCAGCGCAATGTTCTTGTCTGGCCACACTTCTTTTAATTTACTGTTCTCGCAGTCTGAATATGATCGAAGATTCAGTCATCACTTGGTTCTCGAAAGTTTTACTTCTCGTAGAGCATTCAGTATATCAGCCTGGTCCAGGGCTCGTCCGCCCTCCACAGTAGCCTTATATGCAAGCCGGTCAGCCTGCTCATTTTCTTGTACACCCGCATGCCCTGGCACGAATATGAAACTAATCTTTGCCAGCCGAGACCGCTCTAGAGACAACAACCATTGTCTTCGGACCCATCCCATCTCTGTCTTCCTGAGCATAGTCAATGAGTCACTAAGAAAACATTGATAAGGTAGATCTAAGGTTAGAATTAAATATTAAAAACAAAATCATAAGAGAAGTCCAAACGTGAGAAACCTGCCATGGTAGAGAAAAGTGCTGGCAATCTCACATGCTGAAGGTTAGAGTGCACTGCCATTCTTTCCCAATCATGTATGTATGTAGATGGGTGGGTGTTAGGGTAGACAGATTTGCAGGTGTGTGTGTGTGTGTGTGTGTGTGGGCGCGCAGTCGCACGTGTGTGTGTGTGTGTGTGTGTGTGTGTGTGTGTGTGAGTGTCTATCTGCTTGTCTCATAACGTTGTAATATGAATTGCTTATGTATGGTGTCTGTTTAAACACTCAAATTCAAAACAACACGACCGTCCGTCGCCATCTTGAAACCGGAAAACCTTTTTCGCGTAGGGGATGGATTTATTCATCTCTTGCGTGTAATTGGTGTGCCAGGATGTAAAACCAGGAGTTTCTACTCAAGATCTGCGCGGGTGCTACGGAGTTCGTGCATCGAGCGAAGCCATCCTTGAGTGAATTTTCAGCAGCGTGTGTGGTTCCAGTCTGTGTTTACGTTTTTTCAACATGGCGGAAGAACGTGTTTTTTCCGAGCGGTCAGCAGTCAACATAACGAAGCGGCGTGGTAGCCGCGCAGGGACAAAGAAGCAAGGTAAGCGCGGTGGTTTGAGGCGTTTTAGACTCAAGTGTCACCGTCTAGGACTCAGGAATATCCGTATTCTATATTGGAACTGTGCCAGTGTAAAACAACGGGGCTCTATTTTAGAAACCCTAGTTTACAGGAACGACATTGTAGCACTCCAGGAGACGAGACTGGGCGATCAGCTACTCCGAATTGCCGGCTTCAAATGTTTCTACCACAAACGACATCTGGGAACGGCGATTCTCGTTCGCGACAGCATGGTGGCGTCAGAGCTAGACATGTCCACTTGGGACAGTGACGATATACAAATACAGGCGTTGAGAGTTCATTCCAGTATACCATTCGTGTTGGTTAATGTTTATGCCCGCAATGCGAGTATGGACGCCCAGAAGTGGCAGTGCTTAAGTGGCATATTAGGCCACGAGAGAAATGTTATTTTCTGTGGTGACTTCAACGCTAAAGGCAGAGCATGGGGAAACACTTCCTCCAATACACAAGGGGAGGAGCTCGAGACTGCACTGGAAACCATCGACCTGGTTTGTATCAACAGTGGCTGTGTCACCAGGACAGCAAGCCGTCCAGGCGATGAGGACAGTGCTATTGATCTGGCGCTAGTTTCACCTTCACTCACTACAGTGTGTAGATGGGGTGTCCTAGGACACCTTGGCAGCGACCACCACCCATGCAGCATATTGGTGGAGAAAGGCAGAACCAGGCAGCACAAGCTAAAGGTAAAGACGTTCCAGTATGACAGTACAGGGCAAGATGTGGTGAGTAAAATAAGACGTGACAAGCGCAGAACGTTTCAGGGCAGGAAAAAAAGCTGGGAGAACCTACCGTGGTGGAGTTTCGAGGTGGAGAAGGCTTGGGTGGATAAGCGTAGTGCTGTAAGGAGATGGCAAAATGCCAAGAAGAACAGAGCTGGTCATCCTAGTCCCTGCTTGCACTTAGAAAGAGAGATGCACACAAAAGTAAGCTATTTCAAATAACTGGTCAAGGTGGTTAAAAGCGAAAAATGGGCAGAGGTGTGTCAAAGAATAAGCACAGACAAGTCACTGAAATTGTTCTGGCGACTACATAAAAGCATGAGTGGTGTAGTCAAGAATAAGAGCATTTCAGACTTCCAAGGTGCTGACCTCATCTGGCAGAGGACTGACGAGGACAAGGGCAAAGCCCTATTTGAACGCTACCTTGAGCAGGGCAACCAGACAGACATGGGAGGCCGAAATCTGGCCAAGGAGGTCACCTCAGACAGATGCAAGGCCCAGAACACTTCGGAGGAAGACACAGTGACAGTGAAAGAAATCAAGGCTGTGCTTCGACGATCAAAAAACAGTGCTCCAGGTCCTGATGGCATAAGATACGACGACATAAATAGGTGTACCGACAATGAGCTAGAGAAACTAGCAGACATGTACAACAACAGTATAGGGAGTGCTAGCATCAAGGAGGAATGGTTACACAGCTATCTGATTCCCTTGCCGAAGCCTGACAAAGACCACACAAAAATTCAGGGATATCGAATTATAACCATGCAGAATACAATAGGCAAGCTGCTTTAGAAGGTAATTGCCAGGAAAATATCAAGCCAACTAGAGAGGCAAGGTGTTTTCCCACCTACCCTGGGTGGGTACCGTCCAAAAAGAGAAACCTGGACCAATGCAGCAGTCTTTGCCCATGATGTCTATGAAGGTTTCCACTCAGGCACTGAAACCGTTGCTGCAGCGATTGATCTTGAGGACGCATACAACAGAGTACCACTGGATTTTTTTAATGTTTCAGCTTCTTGAACTAGACGTAAGTCCATTCCTCCTTAGTTGGATCGCTGCAGCCCTCTACCAACGGAAAGTAGTTTTTAGATGTGGCAGTTGGACTTCGGAACCAACAACAATATATCCTGGCCTACCACAGGGATCACCATTATCTCCGGTACTGTTCAACGCCTACGCAGTGAGAATCACCAGTGAGCAGATCACTGGACCTGACAGGACATTGTCGTATGCCGATGATGTTTTAGTGTATCGTCAGGGTAAGGATAGAGAGGAGATTGCTGTGGAACTACAAACCGAACTCAATCGCATAAGTACTTGGTGTGATGAAGCTGGGGCAATGGTCAACCCAACAAAGGCAACAGTGACTTGATTCTCGTTGAATAATCATATTGTCAACAATCCAACACCAACTGTAATGCTGTGTTCAGAGACGGTGGAAAGAACGCAGGCAATGAATTACCTGAGGATACGGTTTGATCGAAGCCTTGCTTATAATGTGCACATAGACCAGGTGATAACAAAGGCCAAGCGGGGTTTGGCAGCGATGCGGGTGATGGCGGCAGCAAACTGTGAGCAGCGCCATCTATGTCTACTGTACGAGGGGCTGGTCATGTCTGTTTTGGAGTATGCAATGGCAATCCTGACTCTCAGCCATAAGCAGATAGAAAGGATGGAAAGGATACAGAATGAAGCTATGCGCATTATTCTTGGATGTACAAGAGATACAGCATGCAGGGCGATGCGCTACCTTCTTGATTTTCCAACCATTGAAGAGAGAATACAAGTTTGCAGGGCACGCGCCTACCTCAGAATTAACGCAAACACACAACATCCACTGCATAGTGAAATTAGGAAGGTGAAGGGCAGCAGGTTAAAAAGAGGACGGTCGTGGATGGGTCAAGCCGAAGACATTCTTCAACAGGTGTGTTCACTTGAGGACTTAGAACCTGGCGAGGAGTGGGTGCAAGTGCCAACAGATTTCTGCACATCCTTTTCAGTTTGCATCCAACTAGATAGAAAATGCAGACAAGAAAATCCGGCTGCTGTTGAGGCTGAAGTACAAGCGTTGATTTTCGAGAATTCGCTAGACGGTGACGCGGTCATCTACACAGATGGGTCGGTCGTCCGACATGTGAGAAGCTCATGGGCCTTTACAGCTCGGGCCGGAGGGAGAATTGTGAAGGAGGACTCTGGTGCTTTCACTGAAACCACAAGTAGCCTGACCATGGAAGTCATGGCAGTAAGTAAAGCAATAACATGGCTCGAGACACAGACATTCACTAGGGCTTGTTTCCTTAGCGACTCAATGAACATGATCAAGAGGATAGAGGAGGGGTCGATCCGAAGAGAATGGTTGCTGTCTCTGAAGCGGTCTCGGCTGGCAAAGATTAGTTTCATCTTCGTGCCAGGTCATGCGGGAGTACAAGGAAATGAGCGGGCTGACAAGCTCGCAGGTGAGGCTACTGTGGAGGGCGGACGCGCCATGGACCAGGCTTACATTCTGAATGCTCTACGAGAAGTGAGACTTTTGCGAGAACCAAGTGATGACTGTGAATCTACAACAATGGCCAGACTGCGGGAGCAGCAAATTAAAAGAGGGGTGGCCAAACAAGAACACTACGCAGGAAGCCAAAGAAGATTGATAAACCAACACAGAACTGGCGTCGTTATCCGCTACACGCTGCGGGATTTGCTGAGGAGGGGATCCGAGCACTTATGGACTGAATGGTTCGATGTGCAACGAGGATGATCTGTCGACTAACTAACTTAAACACTCAAATTACAATGTGTGGTTTTTATTTATTTTTGTTTTTCCATCTTAATTTCAATAGAAATGAAACATTCATAATAGATAACTGGTGTGCAAAAGATGAGTTATTTGAAAGGTCTACTGAATTGTTTATGTTTGGTGTCTGCCTTCAACGCTCATTTTACAATTTATGTTTCTTTTCTTTTTCAATTTAAATAATAATAGATAGCTAGTGCGCAAATGATGAGTGATTGGAAGGTCCTAATGTAAGACGGACCTCTGTGCCCATAACGTGGCCCTGTGAAAATAAAGTTTGTTCGTCCGTTCGATCTCTTTGCGATCTGATGGGTTCATGACGATACTAGCGGCTCCTCCTGGTGATCACACAAACACAGGGGTTAGGTCATCTCCAAGAAGAAAGAAATACTTTAATACTGACTGACTGACTGACTGACTGATTGATTGGCTGACTGACTGACTGGATGGCTGGCTGACTGGCACCTTGCCGTCTTGATAGACGATAGTTTATTAGATTGTGCTTAATAAAAAGAATATTGACCACAACCCATTCTGGTAGCCAATGTGACTGATGGAGTTGTACCTCTCCACAGCAAAAAGCCAGAACTGAATTGTAAAGACCATGTGTTGCCCATGCAGCATGATCCCTCTCTCGACCTGTATAGTTTACTCAAGAGGAAATGTAACACCAATACATCTCGAATACGACAAGCTGCAGAAGCTGCCGGATCAGCAAAGCAATACTTTAACTGTCCGGATGCCGGAGCTTCGATCCTAGACCAGTTACCAACCAAGCCTTAGCGCCGGGACTGCCCTGACATGACATATTGTCTTTAGGTTGCATTTCCTCGCCCTAGAGTGGGGCTTGGCAGTAGAGACAGAACCTGAACCCTCATTAGATGAAATTGCATGGGCAATAAAAAAAACCTGAAGAATCGTAAATCACCTGGATGTGATGAGATACCAGCTGAACTAATTACAGCGGGAGGAGAAGAAAGCTTACAAATGTATCACGCATTATGTAAAAAGATATGGATATATGGTATATGGTCAGAAGATTGCAAGAGAACTATCTTCATTCCAATACCAAGAAAGGGCAACCTGAAATTATGCACCAACTATAGAAATGTTCTCCTGATCAGTCATACAAAAATTTCGAATTAAAAATCTACCCAGAGAATTTCAGGACTCTGGCTTGAGTTCGGAGTAGAACGGAGCACTTATGATTTACACCCGTGTGCCGTGATGTTGATCTGTCGACTAAACTAAACTAAACTGAACTAAACTAAACTAAACTAACCTCTAAACTAAACTAAACTAAATTAAACTAAGTTATACAAGTAAAATTCGACTAAAAATCATATTGAGAAACTGAAAAACTGAATGAACAAATGCATCTATACTTCAAGAGCTGAATATTGAAGAAAGTTGTCTATTCAAGACGATAAAACAAAGAAAATTGAAACATTTTGGTCACTTGAGACGTTTTGAAAGTTTGGAGAGAACAATCATGGAGGCGTATATGCCTAGGAAGAGAGGAAGATGAAGGCCAAAGAGAAGATGGGTGCAGGATGTGGCGGATGATCTCCAGATGGGTGTATCGGACGCGGGCCATCTTGCTTATGATCGAGAGGTTTTCCGGAAGGTTGTTATGGTAGCGAGGTTCTGCAAAGGACATGCTACTGAATTAATGAATTAAGAGAAAAGTTTGTACCCTCCTAATTGTGCTCCACCGCCGGAAGCCGTTGGCAAAATGTGGGGTGTCTGGTTTGGCGAGCGCCGGAATGCAATATCCACGTAAATTAGAACTTTCATAAAGCATAAACAACTCTCTTGGAAGATCGTAATATTTGACGGAAGATGTATTCTAGAGATTAAATAGAGAATCACCATTACAAGAGCAGACTGTCGCAATTTTTAAACCATAATCACCATTAAAAGTTGTGTGATGGTCGACATGGCCGACTGCATAAGGACGCGCGTTCTTAAACATCCGGTGTGCTGATGCCGAGTTACTTGATTCAACCCCAACAACGGACAGCTTGACTAAAGTGTTGAGTTCTCATCATTGACTTGGGGACGAACATTACAAGTAATTCTGAAGTCGTTGTGGGTTCGTCTGATCGCGAGGAACAATGGTAATAGGGAAAGCTAATCCACACGCAGAATTCAATTCACTAGAAGTAGTGTGTACAGACTGCGCTTGAATTTAAAACGAGAAAGCGCCCCCCCCCCCCCAAAAAAAAATAAAATAAATAAAAATAAAAATAAAAATACATAAATAAATAATAATTAAAAGTTGTAAATATCAATGAAAGAAAGTGTTAAAATGTAGTATGCAACATGTAATGTTGTATGTGCTGACGCCGTGGTGTGAACGCGTTTCACAATCCCTTGAAATCAGCCGCAGACAATTTGGAAGCAGACCATGTTGCGTGGATTTAAATAGTATGAGCGTAGGTCATTCAGTGAGAATAAGAAAACTAGTAAACGTGATGATTGCCTAGTAACTACCCATTTCATCTCATCTCATCTTGTTCCTCATGTACCTTGCGATGGCGAGGTGAAGCATAAACAGCGGGAGAGTCGAGATTTCAATGGATTATTCCCTCTGTCCATCGTTTGCGTGGCCGGGTTATTTTTCTGCTTCCATTTGGTATGTAAATCATTGCTTGTCGTGGTATATTCATCATCATCAAGTGCCCTGCCGGGTGGTAATGGCGTTCATAGCTCTGCTTTAGTATATATATATATATATATATATATATATATATATATATATATATATATATATATATATATATATATATATATATATTTTTTTTTTTTTTTTTTTTGCCGAGCAATGTTTATTTCTCCTTATATGTCTGTCATCGCATGTTCATAGTACTTCAGAAATATCCCTAGTTATTAAAAGCTGCTCACTTTCTGCACTTCATTTCAATTTATAAATATATCTTTTGACATACTGGTTTTATCGGTTGTGATTATTTGTGCTTTTGTTGCGACGAGATATCATCATCATCATCATCATCAAGTGTCCTGCCAGCTGGAGTAGGCGTTCATGTCGCTCCACAGATCTCGGTCTTTGGTTTTCTGCATCAACTCTGCTGATGGTATTTCTCCATGCCACCGTCTCAATCCATCCAGCATCATTTCTCTTGGTCTGCCTCTGCCTCTCTTCCCCTCGATCTTTCCAGTTGTCACGATGTTCTCCAATGCCTCTCTTATCATCACATGGCAAAAGAAAGCTGTTTGTCTCTTTCTTACTGTTGGATATAGTGTTCTAGTTTCATTAGCCTCTTTCATGTAATCGTTGCTATTTACTGTGGTAGTCCAAGGAATTCGCAACATTCGTCTCAGAAACCACATCGCTGTTGCTTCCAAGTTCATCCTAATTTGTTTGTTTATACTGTTACTTGATAATCTAGTTATTTGGCCAAACCATTCATTTAACCCCATCAATAGTCCTGATTTCTTCGTTCCTGATTTTCATTCATCTTGATACATCGAGTTTTCTTCTCATGAATCTGAAATTTCATTTCTGTTGTTGTAATTTTTCTTCTCTCTTTTTCTATCATTGTCCAGGTTTGGCATTGGTAGCATTGAGTTGGTAGGAATATTGTGTTGTAGAGTGCTGTCCTAGTATCTATTGATACGTGTTTGTTATTTAGTATTGGTGCCATTTGTACAATGAGTTGGTTTGCCTCATTGCATCTATTTTCGATCTCGTCTGCTGATTTGCCATTTGGTGATACTACACTTCCTAAGTAATTGAAGCTCTTTACTTGTTTCAGTGGGTGTGCTCTTAGGTGCATCATTGTTATTTTTTCTCCGTTTGTTACAATAATTACCTCTGTTTTATTTATAGTAATTTTGATATTATATTCCTTTCACACTTCACTTAGACCGTTTATTTAAATAACAAAGTCAAAAAAATATGTGGTTGATTGCGACATCCTGTTGTCCAGTTCAAAACACAGCTGCACAATTATTAAACACGAATGATAACACAAAAAGAGTGTGCCACAGATGACACATTTTCATTAATTAAGCTGGTTTATTCACATCCTGGTGGTAAGCAGCAAGGGCCGCAGTATAATTCCCATCCCGGGAAAACATCTGGATGGACAGCGACGGACATCACTTAATTAATCACAAATGCTCACGCCAGATACACAAAATCAATTTAGACCTCGAGACATTCTACGAAACACGTCATCAAAATATAATTGGCCTTAAACATTGAAACATCATATGTGTATTTTGTAGAACTTATTGAATGCTTGTTCAATTCTATTTCAATATCACTACAGAAAAATAAGACGGGCTTTTGAGCTGGAATATTAAGGGAAAATTCTTAAAATATTGAGGACCGAGAGGAAGAAAGATACTGAAATTTTAAAAGATCTGAATATCGAAGAAATCTGGCTTAGTCAGTGTCACGTCTCGGAAACTGAAAAAGTTTAGCCGTGTATATATATATGAGTGTGCGTGTATGTGTGTATGTACGCGCGCGCGCGCGCGCGCGTGTGTGTGTGTGTGTGTGTGTGATTGTGTGAGTGTTTGTATTTGATAACGGTCTGTCAGAAAGTAATACCAAGTCGAGAGACAGAGTATTTGATATTCTTTTCATCCAATTTTCATTGTGGATTCGGCACCTGATTGATGATCATTATACGGAATCAACAAAAGTTCTTAAGATTCATTATGTATGTGTGTGTGTGTGTCTGTGTGTGTGTGTGTGTGTGTGTGTGTGTGTGTGTGTGTGTGTGTGCGCATCTATACACGACCAATACACACACACGAACACACTTAAACACGCACATACATTTACCATTATGGCGCAGAAACCTGGACAAGAACATGTAACTGGAGTTACATTTGGCCTCTGAAGGTGTGAACAGACAAAACAATAAGTCGTATTTCACGGAAACAAAATAATCGAATTCAGAGGTAATGGAGAAGCTAGAAATGAAAAGTGGTTATTGAAAGAAATAAAACAACCTAAAATATCCCGACCATATTAAGAACATTTGTTTGTTTTTTTGTGTTGCGCATATTCTTTACAGAACATTGCAGTCAATACCAGCATTTTTCAGCTGCTGTTGGTTTCATGGCAGGTTTTACGTTCAGTAGTTTGCCAGAGAGAGAGAGAGAGAGAGAGAAAGAGAGAGAGAGAGAGAGAGAGAGAGAGAGAGAGAGAGAGAAAGAGAGAGAGAGAGAGAGAGAGAGAGAGAAAGAGAGAGAGAGAGAGAGAGAGAGAGAGAGAGAGAGAGAGAGAGAGAGAGAGAGAGAGAGAGTGTGTTCAGTTTCTTTCAGCTCACGTCCGATTATCATCACTGTACTCCAAACCAACATATAGAATCTGCATCATGGACAATTTGGTAATGACTAAAAGTAGAGAAGTCGGACTTTTGAGCTCAAATTCTAGCGAACAGCTCTTAGAATACTGTTTACCGAGAAGAAGAAAAATACTGAAATTCTTGAAGATCGGAACATGGAAGAAACTCCTGATACATCCACCATGTCTTGTGAGCCTAAATGCTACAGAAAAGTTCTGCACACGTGCTGTTACTACAGAGAAAGTTCAGTACGTTTCGGCAAACGTCCGATTATCATCACTGAGCTCCGAATACATACGTCAACAGATTGGAAGTTTCAAATAATAAAGCCCTGGAACATAAATAACAAAGCGAGGGAACATAAATACTCATACATGGAAGACATAAAACCACTTTGACATTTAACATTTACACAACTTTGTTGACTTGCATGTTTTTGGCACACACAAATGTGTTCTTTTGATAATTAATTATGCATTATTTGTTGTTTTTTATTTATATTCTTACATCCGTCTGTTCAGTTATTTGACATTTAATAATTAGCCATGTGTTGTTATGATGGCACTGTAACGTGAGTTCATAATTAGAGCTGACATTGGACAATATGTTATTTTACATACGGGCTTCTCAAAATGCCCTACATGTTTTTTTTTAACGAGGGAATCCATTACGATTGCCTAGCGGTGGTGGCTTGGGAGTATGGCGTCCATGTGTGGCACACGATGACCAGGTTTGCATCAGTTTTGAAGAATCTAAGGGATATAACACTCTTTGATCCCAGAGTAGTACATCAGACCCATAGCCTCCTTGGATAAGTGCGGAAAAAAGGAAGTTCTGGTATACATGATACGCAGATACAAACTTATTCTGTGGTCAAAAATAGAAGACATTAGGTAGGAGGCGTCTCTTCCCAGGATAAACTCAAATGTTTTAAAATTAGGAAACCTACCCAGAAATATCATATTGAAGCATGAGTGGTTCTAAGTTACCCACACGCTGGGGTTCTCGGCAGTGCTTTGGGGTTCATGCTCTGTGGTGAGAAACCTTAAATGTGGTATTTAAGAGGTTGCTGGTGCATTGTGTGGAAGTATGTGGAGGGTTATCCAGTATAGATAAGCAAATACTAATGATAGGTGCTAAGACTGGAGTCAGGGTGGTACTAGTGGAGTCAGGGTGGTACTAGTGGAGTCAGAGCCGTACTAGTGGAATCAGAGAGTATTAGTGGAGTCAGGGTGGTACTAGTGGAGTCAGGGTGGGTAATATAATTGGAGTCAGAGTGGTACTAATTGAGTCAGGGTAATATAAGTGGAATACTAGTGGAGTCAGGGTAATTTAAGTGGCGTCAGAGTGGTAATAGTGAAGTCAGAGTAATATAAGTGGAATCATATTGGTACTAATAGAGTCAGAGTGGTACTAGTGGAGTCAGGGTAATTTAAGTGGAGTCATATTGGTACTAATAGAGTCAGAGTGGTACTAGTGAAATCAGGGTAATATAAGTGGAGTCATATTGGTACTAATAGAGTCAGAGTGATACTAGTGAAGTCAGGGTAATATAAGTGGAGTCATTTTGGTACTAATAGAGTCAGAGTGGTACTATTGGAGTCAGAGTAGTACTAATGGAGTTAAGGTGGTACTAGTGGAGTCCGGGTGGTACAATTGGAGTCAGGGTTGTACTCGGAGAAGTAGAGTGGTACTAATGGTGTCAGCATGATACTAGTGGAGTCAGGCTGGTACTAGTGGAGTCAAATTCGGTACTAGTGGAGTCAGGGCCGTACTAGTGGAGTCAGGGCCGTACTAGTGGAGTCAGGGTGGGTAATATAAAATGAGTCAGAGTGGTACTAATTGAGTCAGGGTAATATAAGTGGAGTCAGAGTGGTACTAATTGAGTTAGGGTAATATAAGTGGAGTACTAGTGGAGTCAGGGTAATTTAAGTGGCGTCAGAGTGGTACTAGTGAAGTCAGGATAATATAAGTGGAGTCATATTGGTACTAATAGAGTCAGATTGGTACTAGTGGAGTCAGGGTAATTTAAGTGGAGTCATATTGGTACTAATAGAGTCAGATTGGTACTAGTGAAGTCAGGGTAATATAAGTGGAGTAATATTGGTACTAATAGAGTCAGAGTGGTACTAGTGAAGTCAGGGTAATATAAGTGGAGTTATATTGGTACTAATAGAGTCAGTGTGGTACTAATGAAATCAGGGTAATATAAGTGGAGTACTAGTGAAGTCAGGGTAATATAAGTGGAGTCATATTGGTACTAATAGAGTCAGAGTGGTACTATTGGAGTCAGAGTAGTACTAATGGAGTTATAGTGGTACTAGTGGAGTCCGGGTGGTACAATAGGTGTCAGGGTTGTGCTCGGGGAATTAGAGTGGTACTAATGATGTCACCATGATACTAGTGAAGTCAGGTCGGTGCTAGTGGTGTTAAGGTGGTACTAGTGGAGTCAGGGTGGTACTAGTGGAGCCAGGGTAACATAAGTGGAGTCAGAGTGGTACTAGTGGAGTAAGGGTAATATAAGTGGAGTCATATTGGTACTAATAGAGTCAGAGTGGTACTATTGGAGTCAGAGTAGTACTAATAGAGTTAGAATGGTACTAGTGGAGTCCGGGTAGTACAGTTGGAGCCAGGGTTGTACTCGAGGAATTAGAGTAGTACTAATTGTATCAGCATGATACTAGTGGAGTCAATGTGGTGCTAGTGGAGTCAAGGGTGGTACTAGTGGAGTCAGGGTGGTTCTAGTGGAGTCAGGGCCGTACTAGTGGAGTCAGGATGGTACTAGTGGAGTCAGAGTAGTACTAGTGCAGTGGTTGTCAACATTTTTTGGCCCACGCCCCTATTTACCATATGTTCAGAACGTCATCCCCGCCCCCCCCCCCCCTTTTCGAATTTTCTCCCTATAAATCCCCCACCTTTACACAGTATACATAAATATGGAAGCTAAATTTAATAACACATCCTAGAACAAGTCTAGACATCTACATAGAACGTGACTATAAAACGAATTTCATTAGGGCGAGAAGTACAGAACCGTAAAATTTAGAGGGGAAAACAATATCATGTAACTGGTTCTTGTATTAATGCGATCTTGAAATAATCTTAATCCCCCCCCCCCCCCCCCCGAAAACCCTAAATTCCCCTCCCCCCCCCCCCCCCCCTAGGGGAATTCCCCACCGGTTGAGAACCACTGTACTAGTGGATTCAGGGTGGTACTAGTGAAGTCAAAGTGGTACTAGTGGAGTCAGGGTAATATAAATGGAGTCATATTGGTACTAATAGAGTCAGAGTGGTACGAATGGAGTTAGGGTGCTACTAGTTGAGTCAGGGTGGTACAATTGGATTCAGGGTTATACTCGGGGAATTAGAATGATACAAATGGAGTCCGCATGTTATTAGTGGAGTCAGGGTGGAACTAGTGAAGTCAAGGGTGGTACTAGTGGAGTCAGAGTGGTACTAGTGGAGTCAAGGTGGTACTAATGGAGTCAGTGTGATATAAGTGGAGTCAGGGTTGTACTCGGGAATTAGAATGGTGCAAATGGAGTAAGCATGTTATTAGTGGAGTCAGGGTGGTACTAATGGAGTCAAGGATGGTACTAGTGGAGTCAGAGTGGTACTAGTGGAGTCAGGGTGATACTAGTGGAATCAGGGTTATACTAGTCAAGTCAGGGTCGTGCTAGATGAGTCATTGTGGTACTAATAGAGTCAGCGTAGTACTAATGGAGTCAGGGTGATACTAGTGGAGTCAGTGTGATATAAGAGGAGTCAGGGTTATACTAGTGGAGTCAGAATGGTACTAGTTGAGTTAGAATGGTACTAGTGGAGTTAGGGTGGTACACGTAGAGTCAGTGTGGTACAAGTGGAGTCAGATTGGTATTCGTGGAGTCAAAATGGTACTTGTGGAGTCAGGGTGGTACTAATGGAGTCAGGGTAATATATGTGATGTCAGGGTGGTACTATTGGAGTCAGGTGGCACTAGTGGAATCAGGGTGGTACTATTGGAGTCAGGTGGAACTAGTGGAATCAGGGTGGTACTAATGGAGTCAGGGTAATATAAATAGTGTCAGGGTGGTACTAGTGGAGTCAGGGTTGTACTAGTGGAATCAGGGTGGTACTAGTGGAGTCAGAGTGGCACTAGTGGAGTCAGGGTAATATAAGTAGGTCAGGGTGGTACTAGTGGGGTCAGGGTTGTACTAGTGGAGTCAGGGCTGTACTAGTGGAATCAGGGTGGTACTAGTGGAGTCAGGGTGGCACTAGTGGAGTCAGGGTAATATAAGTAAGTCAGGGTGGTACTAGTGGAGTCAGGGTGGTACTAGTGGAGTCAGGGTTGTACTAGTGTAATCAGGGTGGTACTAGTGGAGTCAGGTGGTACTAGTGGAGTCAGGGTGATATAAGTGGAATGTCAGGGTGGTACTAGTGGAGTCAGGGTGGCATAAGTGGAGTCAGAGTGGTACTAGTGGAGTCAGAGTGGTATTAGAGGAGTCAGAATGGTACCAGCCAAGTCAGGGTGGTACTAATAGAGTCAGTTTAATATAAGTGGAGTCAGGGTGGTACTAGAGGAGTCAAAGTGGTACTAGTGGAGTCAGGGTAATATAAGTGGAGTCAGATTGGTACTAATAGATTCAGAGTGGTACGAATGGAGTTAGGGTGATACTAGTTGAGTCAGGGTGGTACAATTGGATTCAGGGTTATACTCGGGGAATTAGAATGATACAAATGGAGTCAGCATGTTATTAGTGGAGTCAGGGTGGAACTAGTGGAGTCAAGGGTGGTACTAGTGGAGTCAGAGTGGTACTAGTGGAGTCAAGGTGGTACTAATGGAGTCAGTGTGATATAAGTGGAGTCAGGGTTGTACTCAGGAATTAGAATGGTGCAAATGGAGTAAACATGTTATTAGTGGAGTCAGGGTGGTACTAATGGAGTCAAGGAAAGGTACTAGTGGAGTCAGAGTGGTACTAGTGGAGTCAGGGTGATTCTAGTGGAATCAGGGTTATACTAGTCAAGTCAGGGTCGTGCTAGATGAGTCATTGTGGTACTAATAGAGTCAGCGTAGTACTAATGGAGTCAGGGTGGTACTAGTGGAGTCAGTGTGATATAAGAGGAGTCAGGGTTATACTAGTGGAGTCAGAATGGTACTAGTTGAGTTAGATTGGTACTAGTGGAGTTAGGGTGGTACACGTAGAGTCAGTGTGGTACAAGTGGAGTCAGATTGGTATTCGTGGAGTCAAAATGGTACTTGTGGAGTCAGGGTGGTACTAATGGAGTCAGGGTAATATAGGTGATGTCAGTGTGGTACTATTGGAGTCAGGTGGCACTAGTGGAATCAGGGTGGTACTATTGGAGTCAGGTGGAACTAGTGGAATCAGGGTGGTACTAATGGAGTCAGGGTAATATAAATGTTGTCAGGGTGGTACTAGTGGAGTCAGGGTTGTACTAGTGGAATCAGGGTGGTACTAGTGGAGTCAGGGTGGCACTAGTTGAGTCAGGGTAATATAAGTAGGTCAGGGCGGTACTAGTGGGGTCAGGGTTGTACTAGTGGAGTCAGGGCTGTACTAGTGGAATCAGGGTGGTACTAGTGGAGTCAGGGTGGCACTAGTGGAGTCAGGGTAATATAAGTAGGTCAGGGTGGTACTAGTGGAGTCAGGGTGGTACTAGTGGAATCAGGGTTGTACTAGTGCAATCAGGGTGGTACTAGTGGAGTCAGGTGGTACTAGTGGAGTCAGGGTGATATAAGTTCAATGTCAGGGTGGTACTAGTGGAGTCAGGGTGGCATAAGTGGAGTCAGAGTGGTACTAGTGGAGTCAGAGTGGTATTAGAGGAGTCAGAATGGTACCAGCCAAGTCAGGGTGGTACTAATAGAGTCAGTTTAATATAAGTGGAGTCAGGGTGGTACTAGAGGAGTCAAATTGGTACTAGTGGAGTCAGGGTAATATAAGTGGAGTCAGATTGGTACTAATAGAGTCAGAGTGGTACGAATGGAGTTAGGGTGATACTAGTTGAGTCAGGGTGGTACAATTGGATTCAGGGTTATACTCGGGGAATTAGAATGATACAAATGGAGTCAGCATGTTATTAGTGGAGTCAGGGTGGAACTAGTGGAGTCAAGGGTGGTACTAGTGGAGTCAGAGTGGTACTAGTGGAGTCAAGGTGGTACTAATGGAGTCAGGGTTATACTAGTCAAGTCAGGGTCGTGCTAGATGAGTCATTGTGGTACTAATAGAGTCAGCGTAGTACTAATGGAGTCAGGGTGGTACTAGTGGAGTCAGTGTGATATAAGAGGAGTCAGGGTTATACTAGTGGAGTCAGAATGGTACTAGTTGAGTTAGAATGGTACTAGTGGAGTTAGGGTGGTACACGTAGAGTCAGTGTGGTACAAGTGGAGTCAGATTGGTATTCGTGGAGTCAAAATGGTACTTGTGGAGTCAGGGTGGTACTAATGGAGTCAGGGTATTATAGGTGATGTCAGTGTGGTACTATTGGAGTCAGGTGGCACTAGTGGAATCAGGGTGGTACTATTGGAGTCAGGTGGAACTAGTGGAATCAGGGTGGTACTAATGGAGTCAGGGTAATATAAATGGTGTCAGGGTGGTACTAGTGGAGTCAGGGTGGCACTAGTGGAGTCAGGGTAATATAAGTAGGTCAGGGTGGTACTAGTGGGGTCAGGGTTGTACTAGTGGAGTCAGGGCTGTACTAGTGGAATCAGGGTGGTACTAGTGGAGTCAGGGTGGCACTAGTGGAGTCAGGGTAATATAAGTAGGTCAGGGTGGTACTAGTGGAGTTAGGGTGGTACTAGTGGAGTCAGGGTTGTACTAGTGCAATCAACGTGGTACTAGTGGAGTCAGGTGGTACTAGTGGAGTCAGGGTGATATAAGTGGAATGTCAGGGTGGTACTAGTGGAGTCAGAGTGGTATTAGAGGAGTCAGAATGGTACCAGCCAAGTCAGGGTGGTACTAATAGAGTCAGTTTAATATAAGTGGAGTCAGGGTGGTACTAGAGGAGTCAAAGTGGTACTAGTGGAGTCAGGGTAATATAAGTGGAGTCAGATTGGTACTAATAGAGTCAGACTGGTACGAATGGAGTTAGGGTGATACTAGTTGAGTCAGGGTGGTACAATTGGATTCAGGGTTATACTCGGGGAATTAGAATGATACAGATAGAGTCAGCATGTTATTAGTGGAGTCAGGGTGGAACTAGTGGAGTCAAGTGTGGTACTAGTGGAATCAGAGTGGTACTAGTGGAGTCAAGGTGGTACTAATGGAGTCAGTGTGATATAAGTGGAGTCAGGGTTGTACTCGGGAATTAGAATGGTGCAAATGGAGTAAGCATGTTATTAGTGGAGTCAGGGTGGTACTAATGGAGTCAAGGATGGTACTAGTGGAGTCAGATTGGTACTAGTGGAGTCAGGGTGATACTAGTGGAATCAGGGTTATACTAGTCAAGTCAGGGTCGTGCTAGATGAGTCATTGTGGTACTAATAGAGTCAGCGTAGTACTAATGGAGTCGGGGTGGTACTAGTAGAGTCAGTGTGATATAAGAGGAGTCAGGGTTATACTAGTGGAGTCAGAATGGTACTAGTTGAGTTAGAATGGTACTAGTGGAGTTAGGGTGGTACACGTAGAGTCAGTGTGGTACAAGTGGAGTCAGATTGGTATTCGTGGAGTCAAAATGGTACTTGTGGAGTCAGGGTGGTACTAATGGAGTCAGGGTAATATAGGTGATGTCAGTGTGGTACTATTGGAGTCAGGTGGCACTAGTGGAATCAGGGTGGTACTATTGGAGTCAGGTGGAACTAGTGGAATCAGGGTGGTACTAATGGAGTCAGGGTAATATAAATGGTGTCAGGGTGGTACTAGTGGAGTCAGGGTTGTACTAGTGGAATCAGGGTGGTACTAGTGGAGTCACGGTGGCACTAGTGGAGTCAGGGTAATATAAGTAGGTCAGGGTGGTACTAGTGGGGTCAGGGTTGTACTAGTGGAGTCAGGGCTGTACTAGTGGAATCAGGGTTGTACTAGTGGAGTCAGGGTGGCACTAGTGGAGTCAGGGTAATATAAGTAAGTCAGGGTGGTACTAGTGGAGTCAGGGTGGTACTAGTGGAGTCAGGGTTGTACTAGTGCAATCAGGGTGGTACTAGTGGAGTCAGGTGGTACTAGTGGAGTCAGGGTGATATAAGTGGAATGTCAGGGTGGTACTAGTGGAGTCAGGGTGGCATAAGTGGAGTCAGAGTGGTACTAGTGGAGTCAGAGTGGTATTAGAGGAGTCAGAATGGTACCAGCCAAGTCAGGGTGGTACTAATAGAGTCAGTTTAATATAAGTGGAGTCAGGGTGGTACTAGAGGAGTCAGAACGGTATGAATGGAGTCAGAAGGCTACGACTGGAATCAGAACGGTTTTAATGGTACCGCTGTACAGTAGTGGCTAGGGGGCTGCGTAGTCTCGAGGTATGGTGTCCACCTCGAGTGCTGGAGGTCCCGGGTTCAAGCCGCGGTGATGCCGGGATTTTTTCTCGTGGACTTCTAGTAATAAATTTCCCCTGGTCTCTGCGTAGTGAGATCGGACACCCGTGTGTATTATTGCGCACGTTAAAAAATTCATTGGCAGTTGGGAATCGAAAAAGAGTAGCCTAACGGCGCTGCCGGGGCAAAATTTCGAGTTAAAAATCTACCCAAAGTATTTAAGGATCCTCGCCGGTGCTACGGAGTTCGTGCACTTAGCTGAGTTTCTCCAGACTCAGGTTTGAGTTGGGAGGAGAACGGAGCACTTATGGGTAGCACCCGTGTGTCGTGATGGTGATCCATCGACTAGACTAAACTAAACTAGTAGTGGCTAGCACAGGGAATTACAAGTCGGTGGTCATATATCGTGAAGTGTGAGACCCATGGGAAAATGACAAGGCACACTGGACATCGTACATTTAAAATAAACATAAAGGGAATATATGTCTTGCGAAATGCGACACGTTACAATTATGAAAACTGGACACCAGACATTTAAAATAAAATATAGTGGTTTTGCATATATTGAGAAATGTGACACTTTACAGCCAGCGTCAAAACACATGAAATATGAGCAATCATAAATTAATACAATTGAAACTAAACACAAGACATATTGTTTTCCTAAATTATGCAATATGAACATTCGAGGGGGCTTCATATTAAAACCGTTAATGTCCTTTTAGGGTGAATAAATTCTGAAAACGTAAAGTACAAATGTATCATTTTTCTATATAGCCACCACCGCGTTCAATGCAAGTCATCCAATGCCGATAAAGTGCTTGCATTCCTGTAGAAATAAAATTATGTTGGTCGCGTGTGAAACCCTCATGCACAACCTGCTGGAATTCGTCATTGGACAGACAAGTCTTTCTTCCCAATGACTCTTTGAGTTGTCCAAACAGGTGGAAATCACTTGAAGGCAGGTCTGGCGAGTACGAGGCATGTGGTTCACATTGAAAATGAAGGTCTTTAATGGTTTCAACTATTGCGCTGGCAGTATGGGTGTCAAGCATTGTCATGTTGCAAAAGGACACCTTTACTCAGAAGGTCACGTCATTTGGATTTGATTGCGGGTCGAAGATGATTCCTGAAGCGTCTCTTTCATCCCATAAGAGAGTCATAAACTTCCCTGCAGATGGCTTCGTGCGAAACATCTTTGCTTTCGGAGAGAAGGGATGACACTATTTCTTACTCGCTCTCTTCGTTTCCGGCTCGTGGTGATGTACCCAGATTTAATCTCCAGTAACAATTCTTGATATGAAGACATTACCTTCTGCTTCAAAGCACTGAAAAGGTTCTTGACAAGGATGAACGCATCGTTGTTTCAATTCTGGAGTAAGCTGCCGTGACACCCACCTCGCAGACACTTTATGATACTGTAGCACATCATGGATGATGTGGTGTGCTCAACCTTGACTGATGTCAAGATGTGCGGCAGTGTCACTCATAGTGAATCGACGGTTTTCGTGCATAGTGACTTCAACGGCTAGAATCGACTCTGGGGGTCACTACTCGGTGTCCCTGACCCTGTTGTGAACAGTCCGTCACAGAAGTCACACCGTTTTAAAACATCCTACTCCAGTCAAACACTTGCTGGACTGACAGGTATGCATCATTATAGTGGATCTTCATTCACGATGAATCTCTATAGGTGTCAGATAGCTGAACGCTGCGCCTCTTTCCTGCATGTCAAAATTGAGGCGGCGATCATTAAACTGTCCTCATGACGTCACCGCTTTCGTATGTACCGCGATGCCACGTGGTAAACACTCTAGCAATCCTTAACAACAATATTGACAGGTTACAAGACAACGGCTTGGTTAGTGTAATTTCAATACCACTTTTTAGGTTTTCATTTGAAGCCTACAAATATTTCATATGTCTTAATTTGACCCAAAGCAGACTTGGGCGCAATATCTTCGAAACAAAGGGCAAGAATGCAACATTATATTGATATTGTCAAAGGATGTCTTGCATACATATTTGAAGTTGTTCTTGAGACTCAAACAATCATTGGACGAAGACGAGAACAACTTGATGTATCCAACAAGAAGTCAGTATTGAAGAATATCAGTTATGGAGATAATTTAGGAAAATAAAACATGTTTGGCGTATAAAAAGATATACATGTTTGGAAAAGATAATTATAATGAGAGGTTACCGGAGAAGATAAGAAGAGAAAGATCACAACTTTTATGAAATTAACATGAGCTAGATAATTTGCCCTGATAGCAATATAGACTTACGATAGAGAGATAATTCGAAAGAGTAGCATGGGGGGCCAAAGCTCTACACAGGACAAGACAAAGGATGTTAATGAGGATGAAACTCGTAAAGAAAGAAATCCCGGAGGCGCATCAAATTACAAATGCACGTTTGTGCTGATAATTTCTGTGACAAAGAGAGACACGCATTTATGTTTCCGAAAGACAGTTGTAAAACCGTAAAATGCCCGCATTTTTGTAGCCCATAAATATTCTTGAGATAATCAATCCGATTTTATAAGGAATCTTTGACGCCAGCAAACAAATGGAAGAGCATAATGACATACAATAAAGGCTTCAATGATATGCATACAACTCAAGGTTTCATTTGAAACGAAGCAGTACCGACGCTAGAAACAGTTCATATCAGGTGCTGCGCGACCGTGAAATGTTTGTGAAGATGTACAGATGCTACAATTTGATGCGTAAATTATTTAACTTTGCAATGAATAACGTTTAAAAATGGTTTTACTGGCTTATGGCGAAGCTTCAAACGAAAAAAAAACAACAACAAAAAACAAACAATATTTGACATCATCATCATCCAGTGCCTTGTCGGCTGGCGTGGGCGATCATGCTTCTCCACAAATTACGATCTCCCAAGGCATGGATCAATTCGTGTGTTGACTCCCTTCCGTGCTTTGACACAAGACTGTCAATAAACGTTTCTTGCTGTTGTCCTCTATCTCTTTTTCAGTAAATCTGTCCGGTTGTCACAATATGTTCCAGTTTTTGTCCTCTCATAACATGGCCAAAATACGATGACTGCCTCTTTCTGATGTTTGTGATATGTTGTCTTTGCAACTCAGCTTCCCGTAAAACGTTCTGAAAGCTCTTTTTGCCTGTCCAATTAATTTTCAGCATTCTTCTATGAAACCACATATCTAAGGTTACCAGGGATTTTTTCGCATGTTTACTAAGTGTCCAGGACTCGCAGCCGTATGTTAAAACTGGTTCTGTGTAACATGCTATACCTCATTTTCTGACTTTCAAGGACAGTGACTTATTGCACACAACATTCTTCATTTGATAGAATGCAGGTTTTGCTTGTCCTATTCTGCTCTTTATCTCAGTGCTGCATCTTTCATCTGATGTTATCCATGTGTCTAGATATCTGAATTTCTGCGCTGGCCCCAAAATAACGTCCTGTTCTTTAATTGAATATTTAGGCACAATCTGTTTCTGTGATATCACCATGACTTCTGTCTTTCTATGATTCAAACTAAGGCCCATTCTTTTACTCTCCACAACCACTGTATCTACCATTTCTTGTATATCGTCCTGACTTGTTGCTATTAAGAAGATGTTGTCAGCATAACGTAAGTTATTTATATTATGTTCACCAACCAGGATCCCTGGCATATTTTCCGTTGATGTCATTATATGTTCACTGTACAATGAGAACAAATCAGGAGACATTACACAACCTTGTCTGACGCCCTTCTTTACGTACTAAAATGTTCCTACAAGGTTGTTAACTCTTATGATTGCTGCCAATATATGTTCTTTATTATTCGCAGAACTTTGCCATCAATGTTCAGTTGCCAAATGCTTTTGTGTAGTCTATGAAGCATAAGTACAGATCTGTTTTTTCACTTCTATAGTTGTTTTTTTTCTAACAGTGTCCTGAGAATATATATATATATATAGCGTCGTTTGTGCCCTTTCCATCCACAAATCCACATTTTTCATCATTAATTTCTAGTTTAATCTTGTTTCGTATTATTGTATATTATTCTGAGTAACAGCTTTGGCAAGTGACTCATAAGAATTATTGTGCAATGCTCTTTGCATTCTAAAGCGCCTGGTTTCTGTAGCAGGCTATATATATATATATATATATATATATATATATATATATATATATATATATATATATATATATATATATATATATATATCATTTACTGCCTATAATACCTTGCGGCGTAAGACAGGGGGATCTTGAGCCTGTGGAATTAAGGCCGCAGTGCAGTCGCCGCGAACTGTGCAGGTTAGTTTTATTTTTGCCCCGGACAGGAAAAAACTCCACGCCTTACCGATGATTCGAACCCGGATCTCCCGAAGGAGAGCCCGGCGTTCTAGCCACTTGGCCAGTCGCTCCTTCACACATATATATATATATCTCATCTCATCTCATCATGTTCTTCTTTTACCTTGCGGTGACGAGGTGAAGTGTAAACATCGTGAGAGTGCCCGATTACGGGCTTCACATATCGATATTCCCATGGACTCTGCTATTCCCTCCGTCCAACGTTTATATATATGTATATGTATTTATATATGTAAAACATATTTGAAATAAAGTATCTTTGTTATGTAATAATAATAAGGCTGCATGTCCATTACGTGACGTCATAATCAATACAATGGCGATATTCTAGATAATTTTACGTTCTGTAGGTTGCCATTGCTTCAATAATGAGAAGTCAACTTTTTAGTCCAACTTTCTGCCGGTTTAAGGGGGAAAAAAATATACATAAACAGTTTAGAGCGAGCAATCTTGTCATTTCGACCACGTTAACAGCTCTTCGTTGTGAAATCTGGCAATGTTGTTACTGAAAAAGTCTCGTGTCCTGCAGGTGACAAAACTTACAAAAGAAATGGCCGCTCGTAAGCCACACGAATCGATGAGAAACATCGTTCTGTTTTGTAAACGATATGTGAGCTTGATTACGTCTTAAGGTGAGATGACTCAAGAACCGACATCACAACACTCAGGACATTCCCATACGTGCTTTGTCCTCATCTTCAACAGCCAGCGATATAGCAGGTACCAATAGCAGTCTCAATGTCCTCCTGGAAGTCCCGAACACCGCCCAGATCCCCGGTAACTCCCCTTAGCACCATATTGTCTAATGCAGTGGTTCTCAACCTGTTTTTTTTTTGGACCCATGCACCCTTTCACCATATGTTCAGAATGTCATTCCCCCCTTTCGTATTTCCCCCCTATAACCCCCTACCCCCATCCCCGGCCCTACATAGTATATGTAAAATTTGAAACTAAATTTAATAACACATACTAGAACAAGTCTAGAAGTCTAAATAAAACGTGATGTGCCGGTCTACTGCGTTACAAAACGAATTTCAAAAGGGCGAGAAGTACAGAACCGTAAAGTATGGAGGGGAAAACAATATCAAGTAATCGGTTCTTGTATTAACGCGATCTTGGAATAATCTTAATTCCCGCCCTGGAATCCCCAAATTCCCCCTCCCCCCACCCACCGCAGTCCGGGGGGGGGGGGATTCACCACCAGTTGAGAACCACTGGTCTAATGAATAGTGCACTCCTTTCTAACTACAGCGGTAAATAAGTAAAGTGCCCTTGTACATGTTGGGAAGTTTTTTGGTCGGTATCGCACAGACCTCCTTTACTTTCCAAGATATTAATTCGTACTCATTTTAGTCTAGCGATCCGAGGTCAATTAAAAACAATCTGCCCCGATGGGAATCAAACGTATAACCACAGGACCGCCAGGCGAGCGTCTAGTCTCTACACCAACTCAGTAACAAAAGAAATAATTCCCGGGCGGGACGATACTAATGAAAAGACTATCATTCCGTCTCATAACAAACAACCCCGCGTTGAAACTACCCGTCTAGTCGGCCAGCATGGCCGAATAGATAGAAGCACTCTCTTTTACACTTCCGGTGTGCTGATGCATAGGCAGCTGGCTAAATTAAAATGTTGACTTCTCACCCTTGACTTGCGGACGTACATTACAAGTACCTCAGAAGTAGGCGTGGGTTCGCCTGATGGCGACGGACACTGGTGGTAACAGGGAAAGCTAATCCATATGGGAAAATCAGAAGTAGTAGCATGTGTATAGAATGGGCTTGAGTGAACGCCAAAGCTTACCCTCCCGGAGATGGTTTTCGTTACATCTAACAGCCTGGAGGAGAGAAGCAGATATAGAACTGAATACCAGTGGAGGATAAAGAGCGAGAGAAGAAAGAAGACAACTATATATATTACAACAATCTTGGTGAATTCAATAATGCATAATCAAGACCTGCATGTTACTTATGTGGGTTTCTGTGAAAATTCCCACCCTGTGACTAGACATCAGCTGTCGGGAAAAGACACGCTAAAAAAGAGTTATTGAAGCATTAGATCAACTCACATAAATATCTTTGTGTCACACGCAAATATGCAGTTAGAATAGACACGAGGCGTGTTTTTTTTTCTTCACAAAACGTCTTTGGAAAATTAGGTGAATACATTACTGTGAATGATTCCCTTCTTTGTTTACAACCTATATGCACCGAGTATGGCAAGCGCTCAACGCCTGACATTGTAACGCCACAAGGGAACTAACTCCCTTATTACCGATGAGCACGCACAAAAAGTAGCTTCTGAAAGAAAAATATACAATTGCATATCATGATCATTCCACCCTTTTCCTCTTCCTCATCCTCATACACCTCCTCCTCCTCCTCCTCCTCCTCCACCACCTCACCGCCATCATCTTCATCATGTGCCTTGACAGCTGGCAAATGATTACATGTCTCACCACTAATCTAAGTCCTTGGTGTTCTGGATCAACTCTGGCGATGATATTCTTCCATGCCACAGTCTCAGTCCATTTAATATCAATTCTCTCGGTCTCCTTATGCTTTTTCTGGCAATGATCTACAGACTATTCGCACACCACACGCAACGTATTAAGCCATGTCGAAATGAGTCAGTAGGTTTTCAAATACACTAAGCCAGGTGGTCGCCATGATGAAGTAGTCAAGCAGCCTGCCTTGCGATATAATGGTCGTGTGTTAGTTTTTGGATTCCGCTATTCGATTCTTCTTCTTCGTTCGTCCGGAATGTTTGTGTTGGACGTAAAGGCGTTGTGCCTATTTACAGCAGAGCTGAGTTATTTTTAGACTTTACAGGTTAATCTTCACGGAAGACATTGAATTCACTAATGACATTTAAGGAGATCCCAGACTGTCGAGTTCGTCCTCTGTGTGACGCTTTTGACAGGTCGCTCTGCAAAAAGAGACCGGGCCATATGGGATAATACCCGGTGCAATGAAGTCATCCTCCTGCCAGTAACCCCTTTTGTGCTGGGTTAATGTAATAGGCTGTGTGCTGTCCAGTTCCCTTTGACCCCATCTTTCTTTTCTGGTAAGCGGCTCTTTGTCGAAGGAGTTGCGAATGCGATTCGGAATCCGGTATACCGCATTCAAAATACAGCTGCGGGCGATTTGGAAGCAGGCCACATTGCTTTGGTTTCCATACAATAGTATAAGTGCGGGTTCTTTTCAGAAAGCAATGGAAACTTTTGTTTTTTGTTTTTTGTTTCGCATATCCTTTACAGGACATCGCTGTCAACATCAGCAACAGCATCTTATAGCTGATTGTTGATTTCTTGGCAAGATTACGCTCAGTTGTTTGCCATTGCTTTCTGAGTGACCGGCTCACATACCCCTAAGTTACCAACGTGGTGAGAACGGCTACCGATTCTCGCGCACGTCACGTTACTCACGAGATTATACGGGATTACGAAGAAAGTCGTGTAACCCCTCGACCAGGGAGACCGGTCTATGGAAACTACTGAACGTAAATTTGCACAGGAATTTTAAAAAAAATAGCCAAAGATGATGGAGTTGCCTGCTACGTCCTGTAAAAGATATGCAACTGACATTCATTTTCTGAAAATTATGATTTATCTGATTCAGTGGGGGAAATAAAAGTTGGTTTAGTCCCAACATTCTATACAATCAAATGAACAACGATTATTAAGAAAATTTCCGTTCATCGAGCATTGCAACTGCGGGAGATACCGCGAATCAAAATAACTAACAGGGTGGCTGTAGTATGGCGATATATCGTCCGTCTGTTCAAACAGAAGGTCACATTTGACGATATACTATTCTTCGGCAATGAGTCAATTTAATCTGAAGATACGTGATTTATTTCAGAATAATGAATACTACAAAATGAATATAAACCCAGACTATAGACTTAGAGAGCAAATGGGTTAACTACAACACCAGTGAGTCTCCTCTGACACAGTAGTACTCAGTCTCTCAATACGCTGAAAAACATAAGCCACGATAATCGTAACAGAAAACAATACGACTAAATTGCATTTGTATACTATTAACAGGTCTCCCTGGCGAAGAAGTTAACGACATTCTACGTATATCCACGTGGGGAAAACAGCAGCTGCGAGATTCGGCAGCGGATCGCGCTCCGCTGGTAACCTACGGGGGTAAATGAGCCGGTCGTTCAGAAAGCAATGGCAAACTACTGAACGTAGAACTTGCCTAGTACATCAACAGCAGGTGAAATATGCTGGTGTTGACTACAACGTCCTGTAAGGAATAAGCAACATTAAAAAACAATATTAACGGTTAAAGAGATAATAATTGTGGTGCATAACTTTCTGACCTTCCCTCGTAATAGGAATTTTTCCACATAATCAAGCAACTGGATATATGATGACAGCATCGCATTTTGTTTTAGAACAATTCGCACTCGATCGGTGGCTCGGCGAATATCACATCGGTCGCTATTGCCTCCCAGACTATTTCCTGGTGAAATGTAAGAACTCGCGATCACGTGATCTGAACACGTGATGTGAACACGTGACTGGCAAGTTTTGCTGAAGCGTAATGATAATCCGTAGGCTATGCTGCGAAGGGTTGCGGACACAATTCGTAAATCCGCATACTGCGTTCGAAACACGGCTGCGGGCGATTTATAAGCAGATTTACACCACCTTGTCTAGAAATGCTTGTAGGTTACTCATCATTGGCACCTTTCCGTCTTGACAGACGATAGTTTGGTACATTGTGCTTCAAAAAGGCTTAATAACTACGATCCATGGCGGTGGCGAGTGTGGCTGGTAAGGCCAATTCTTGCTGCAAATGTTTGCCCACAGTAGGTGCATGTGAAAACATGGTCATTTAAATTCTAGGTTACTATAACACTGTTAAATGACGAAACATCATTAGAGAGATTTATTGCCTGGCATATTTCGCTGCATCTCGTCAGGTACATACTGCAGAAATCACACAACTTACGTGAATTAGAGAGGCAAGGACACAGTGAATGGTTTTTCAATATCAATAAGAAAAAGACTGTTGACATAGAACCTATACTTTTGTATGGAAGCGAAACGTGGACAATGAGCAGACAGGCAGAAAAATACGAGGGAGGGTCAGAAAGTTATGCACCACAATTATTATCTAAGCTTGTAATAAAGATAGAAGCATTACATTTTCACCAATGTAAGTTTATAATCTTTTAAAGGTGTATACCAAAAGGCACCTCTGTAAACCAATTCTAACCGCAACACAAAACTTACGATACAAACATAGGATTGTTATAGAATGTTTCATTGCAGAGAAAGAAACTGTTGTTAACATTTAAAAACGTTTGTGTGCTGTTTATGGCACTTTTGCAGGTACTTTTGCTTTCTTTCACCCCAAACAAACTTTGCTAGCTATATTTAGAGTCACCAGCTATATTTAGCGCCGACGGTGATCTCCTCTGTGTTCGGGTGGAGTGCGTGTCAGTGCGTTTCTTCTTCTTCTTCTTTCGTTCGCCTGAAATATGTCTATAACTGCAATGTTGTCTCTTGTATGAATCTAACAGTCTTTTTTAGTTCATTCAGCGGTCCATAGAGTTTATCTTCCACTGTTGTCTCTCTAGGCCAGAAGGTTCGCCTGGATATGTTGTAGTTTGGGCAATCCTGGAGTATGTGCTCTGCTGTTTCAATTGCCCCACTCCACAGTGTTGTTTCTTTGGGCTGTGGCAACCGTTTCTGTCTCCCTTCGATCCTCATTTGCATCGGTCCTGCAATAACTTTCCGGTTAGGGTTAGGGTTAGGGGGTAGGGTTAGGATTAGGGTTAAGGGTAGCGTACACACACGAACCCTAACCCTAACCCTAATCCTAATCTTAACCCTACCCCCTAACCCTATCCCTAACCGGAAAGTGAAAGAATAGCGCACCACCGCCGCCGCATAGAATTGCGCACCGAGCTACGGCGCAACACACGGAAACCCCCTGAATGTTCGGCGCAACACAGGGAACCCCTGGATGTGACGTCATACCCTGGGATATACTTCATGTCCCTAAACCTAGGATAGACTTATATAAAACAAGCTTAGCATACTCTGCCGCTCAGTTGTGGAACAATCTTCCACAAGAAATCAAAGACACCACCAATCATGATACATACATTCGCAACCTGTTTGAACACTACCTTAGTACAGACTACATGCCCCCATAACAAACAACACAAAAAAGACAATAATGGTAACTTATCTCAAACGACAACTAGCCAAAAAACATTCCCTTATGTATGGCACGTTACACCCTCCTTAGGTATTTATAATGCCCATGTTAAACACTGCCTCAGTGAGTCATTTGTTATTGATTATTTTTCATGCGTTTTAATGTTCTTTTGTTGTCAAAAGTTGCTTCATAAGTGATGTTGAATGAAAGAATGTATGAGAGGAAATAGAGAAGAAGGGCAGAATGTCAGACGGGCCTGCGTGCCCAATTCTTAACCCTTTGAAAATAAAGACTTATTATTATTATTATTATTATTATTATTATTTTGTTTGGGGTGAAAGAAAGCAAAAGTACCCTTTTGCAGTAGATAGAAGTACAGTTAATCCATGGGAGCAGGGAGTTTCGGTTTCTGCAAGTGCAGATGTAAAGCTGGCTAATAAAACCGCGCTCTGGACGTCTTGCTACAGCCACCCGTGGGATCATGTTGGAACATACTGACATGATTCGCAGAGATAGGCGAATCACAAGTCAACAATTGTCCATGCAGATTTCAATAAGCAAAGGAAGTGCGATTGAAATTTTCAGAAACCTCGGATATTCAAAGGTTTATGCAAGATGGGTTCCTCGAGCTCTCACATAGGACCATAAGGTGGTTCGAGACAGATGGGGATATGTTGGGGTCAAAGATTGTGACAGGAGGCGAAACTTTGGTTTATAAGGACAGTCAATGGAGTGGCATCATTCTCAATCACAAGCGAAGTAAAAGTTCAAAACAACTCCACCAACCGGTAAAAATTATGCTTACTGTGCTTTGGGACATTGATGGGGTTATTCTCGTGAATGTGTTGCCAAAATGTGGAATCGTCAATTGGGAAGTTTACATCAAAGCACTCACAAAACTCAATCGTCATTACTGCAAGGTTAAGCCTCACAAGAATCGAGAGCAACTGTTTCTTCTTCACAACGCGCGTCCTTACACACGTTTGCAAACAAAGGGGGCAATCGACAAAATGTGGTGGAATGAACTACCCCATCCATATTACAGTCCAGATCTGGCACCATCTGACTTCCATCTTTTCGGTCCCCTTAAGACTGCTATCCGTGGGACAAAGTGTGCAGATAACGAGGAAGTGATTAATGTAGTGACGAAATGGCTTCAAGAACAGGACATCATGTGGTACAGATCTTTGAATTCAAGATGGCTGTTACAGTTGATGGGGATTATGTTTAGAAGTAGAAATGTTTGCTACACTTGCACGTGACCATTGTGAATAAATTTCAATGTTATGTTACTAACGGTTTAGGAGATACTAATTGCGGTGCATAAATTTCTGACCTACCCTCGTATCTAATGGCAGTGGAAATGTTGTTTCTGAGGAAAATGCAAATAATACCATGGACAGACAGGAAAAACCTACAAAAAGCAAATGAAAGCCGTAAACTGATTAGCGAAATTAGATTTAGACATATCATATTCTTTTTTTCTTTTTTTTGTTGTTGTTTGGACACGTTATGAGAAGAAATCAACTATAGAACTTAGTGAGGTGAAAAGAATAAAGGAAGAGAGAGAGAAGTAAATATCTGATTAGTTTGACCACATAACATGGTCGAGGCAAAACCACGACTATGGTGATCGTGTAAGATGGCGAAACATGATCGCTCACACTTATTGACATGTTTAGTTTAGTTTAGTTTAGTTTAGTTTAGTTTAGCTTAGTTTATATTAGTTTTATTGGCATAGCACATGATGATGATGACAATTACTCTGCTGGTAAAACTACGTCTTCGGCAATCTCATAGTAGTGATACTTTGACCTCCGGGTCTAACACTTTCAAAACGTTCCATGTTTAAAAGCATTGTCCCTTGTAAATGGCGAAAAGATCAAATGGCAATTGTATGCACACATTTGGATGCTCATCGGTACTACGGACTTAGTGCACTGTAGCCAGCTTCTCCTACGGTGTTCAGTGAGAAGAAGCTGGAGCACTTATGAAAATTATCTGTGTGCAGTTCAATAAACAAACCAGCTACAGGTCTTTGATATACTGGGACCTTCACGTGTGCAGGCTTGAATGCACGGAGGAATGGGGTGGAGGGGGGAGAGGTGGTCAGTCTCTATCCTCACTTAGCGGACGTGGAACAAAGACTTTGATCCCTCGTGAGACAGGGCTCATGACATTATCAACGTATATGTACACTGAAAATAAACACTTTACTAACCAGCTGTCATTACTGCCTTTAGTACAGGGTGTAGTTTTAATGACTGTGGGGTTTTTCAAGTATTGTATTTGACTTGTATGTTGCATGGAGTTCCCACAGAGAGTGAATACAAAACTTGGAACAGCAATATTTTCAAAAACACCACAGCGATTAACAATATACCATATACCTTGCGGTGTAGGACAAAGGGGGTCCTGAATCTGAGGAATTAATGCCGCCTGGCTATTGCAGTGGCCGCGAATTGTGCAGGATTTCTTTTTCTTCCCCCCCCCCCCCCACAAAAAAAAAATCGAACCGGGATCTCTCGAATGGGATTCCGACGTTCTAGCCACTCGGCCAGCCCAAAATAGTTATATTATGATCATCACTGTATGAATAAGAACATGGAGCTCAAGAAAACATATCCTTCTCAACCGTAGAACACTAACGGCGGTATAGGTACACGGCTGGGTAGACATATCAAAGAGAGTGAAACCCGTGTGGTGGGGAAATAAGACAAAGCGTATAATATTTCAGCAGTTATAATCATTGATCAAACGTTAGAGCTATGACATTAGACATATTGATATAGTTTCAATTCGTGGCTGTAGACAAAGGGACGAAGAAAGCATCAACTGGGCGAAAATAAGGTACTAGGCCGTGAAGGCGACAATGCCATCATTAGATTGGCGGAATAACATCAGACAGGAAGTGAATCTCGTGAAATGGGTGACGTTTTCAGGGATGGTGAGATAATGAAAATGTTTGTGAGTGTAATTAGTTTCTGTGTTCAGGGGGTGGAGAAGAAGAAGAGGAGGAGGAAGAGGAGGAGGAGATGAGGAGGAAGAGGTGTAATAATAATAATAAGCGAAGAAGAAGAAGAAGAAGAAGAAGAAGAAGAAGAAGAAGAAGAAGAAGAAGAAGAAGAAGAAGAAGAAGAAGAAGAAGAAGAAGAAGAAGACCAACAACAACATCAAGCCTTCAGACTTGCCCATTGTTGGAATCCGTCTAAACTTATATTAACCTACCACAGAAAGCAATTATTTACACCGTAGAAAGACGTAGGTTAACATGACATTCATTCCCAATGGTGTATTAGACACAACTTATTGTTTGGGACCACTATTTATATGTCTGCAACAAAGTTTCTTCTTTGTCTGATTTTTCAAAAGTTGGGTGATAAAGTCTTCCTGTAGTGAGATTTATGGCTTCTTGTGCTCTCGGCTATTGTTGTGAACATAGATGGATATCTATTACCTTGTATGGATATATTATATTCCAACATCGGTTTCTATTTCGATGACTCTCTTGTACAATCATTTGTTCCCTTCTATCACTATTCTTTTTCTATTTGTGGAGTAAACTAGAAAAGCCGAGAGAGGAAACATGTTGTACGGGCAACACGTGGTCTCTATCGTCAGCCCAGTCTTTGTGCTATTGAGAGGTCTATATATATATATATATATATATATATATATATATATATATATATATATATATATATATATATATATATATATATATATAATTGGCACCTTGCGTTTTGACAGACGATAGTTTGTTACATTGTGCTTCAAAAAGGCATAATAACTACAACTATTAGGGACGTTCATTTGAAACCTGCCTGCTCCCTGGCTGAGGAGTTAGCAGCTTTCTCCGTTAACCCCGAATACTCTCGTGGTTGACGTGAGCGCACGAGAATTAGAAGTGGTTCGAGTCGCTCCAGTGACTTATGAGAGTATGGAGCCGGTCGCTCAGAAAGTCGTGGCGTGCAGATGAGCGTAATCTAGCCTAGGAATCAACATACAGCTGAAAGATGCTGGTGTTGACCGCAATATCCTGAAACAGGATGTAAACGCGGAAAAAAAAATTGAAACCCGTTCCAATTGCTTTATTACAAAAGCTTGAAAGAAACATTAACAGATGTGGTAGAATTAAACAAAGCATTCATTTTTAATGAATTATTCACCATGGGTTGGTCAGAAGAAGTCGCTGTAGGCATTCAGGCAAGCATCCCATTGCTTAGGTAGGCGTCGAATGCCGTCCGAAAAAAAAAAAAAAACAACAACAGGATTGTGGTTGCTCACTGAACCAAGTGTTTACCCCGTTCATTACGTCTGCATCTGTGTGAAATCGTTGTCCCTTGAGAGCTTTTTTTAGAGGTCCGAACAAATGAAAATCACACGGTGACAAATCAGGACTTTAGGCTGGATGTTGCAGAATTTCCCATTTCTTTTAAGGGAGCTGAGTGGTCTCGAGGTATGATGTCCGCCTCGAATGCTGGAGGTCCCGGGTTCAAGCCCCGGTGATGACCATGATTTTTTCACGTGGACTTTTAGTAACACATTTCCCCTGGTCTCTGGGTAGTGAGATCGGACGCCCGTGTGTATTGTTGGGCACGTAAAACATTCCTTGGCAGTTGGAAATCGAAAAAGAGTAGCTTAACGGCGCTGCTCGGGCAAAATTTCGAGTTAAAAATCTACCAAAAGTATTTCAGGATCCTCGCCGGTGCTACGGAGTTCGTGCACTGAGCTGAGTTTCTCCGGACTCAGGATTGAGTTAGGAGAAGAACGGAGCACTTATGGGTTACACCCATGTGCCGTGATGGTGATCCGTCGACTAAACTAAACTAAACTAATGCTTCCTGCACAATCTTTGCGACATGCTGACGAGCATTATCGTGCAACAAAATCACACCACGACAAATCATGCCGGGTCGTTTAATTCTTGATGGCTGTTTGCAGCTTGTCTAGTGTTTGCAAGTAGTCGGTAGAGTTCATGTTGACACCAGGTTCTTTAAAGTGGGCCAACAATAGCCCTTCATGGTAAAAAAAACTGCGCTCAGCATAACCTTACCAGCGGAAATATGTAACTTTAATTTTTTGGATTTTGGTGATCCAGCATGCTTCCATTGCATGCTCTCTCTCTTTTGCAGCTAGGCTCAAAGTGCATGATTCATCGCCTGCCACAATGCGGAAGAGAAATTCATCACCCTCCACTCTGTAACGCAGCAAGTGGTTCAAACATCATCCCATGCATTCCTCTTTTTTGTGGTCGGTCAACATCCGTGGTACCCACTGTGAACACACCTTCCGGTATTGCAGTTTCTTATGAACTACCTTTTGAATTGTCCCAATTGACACATCAAATTCGTTCGTTAGCAAACGTATGCTTCGACAACGGTTCATCTGTACTGCTGCATTAATTTTGGCGATGGTTTTTTCTGTTGCAGCAATATGCGCTTGACCCGGCCGTCGAAGATCTGTCGTGAACTGACGTCCTTTCCGAAACATTCGTGCCCAGTCTGTCACTGTTGTCTTCTACAAACATTTGTTACCGTACGCTGCCTGCATTCTTCGATTAATTTCCTCTGGTCTACATCCTTCAAATGAAAGAAACTGAATCACCGCTCTTTGAGCTTCTTTGGGCTGATTTTGTATCAACCCGACCATTTTCTCAACGGTCAGAAACAGATCCTATGCATCATGGGACGATAAACACGTACTATTTTAATCATTGGTCAGTATTCATCACATGACTATGACATGATCATGTTTACACGCGGTGCGGCACGAACGAATTTCAAATGAACGCCCCTTATATATATATATATATATATATATATATATATATATATATATATATATATATATATATATATATATATATATATATATATATATATATATATATATAGGGTCTTCGTAACGTCTCACAATACCTTTGCCTACATCAAGTCCGTATAAGGACTGGAGATGACCGTGACCAACCCCGATGAGGACAACGTATGAAACAACCAGCACGTAATAGTGCTAATAAGAGTAAGAAACCAACAAATGAAAGACTGCGGAACCTAGTAGGCCCGACCAAGGACCGGTCTTTATCAGGACCAACATAAGATAGAAAGTAAATAACCAGGCAGC
>JACEFZ010012367.1:695000-705000 GCA_014155875.1 Cepaea nemoralis
AGAACCCCAGCTAAGCGAAACTCAACTTGGATTTAGGAAAAATAAAGCATGTACAGACGCCATTTTTGCTCTTAGACGACTTATAGAAAATTCAATCGAATTCAATGAAACACTCTACTTAGCCTTTGTCGACCAAGAAATCCTTAAACAATATGGAGTGAGTACACATCTAACAAACCTATGTAGAAGTTTATACAACAACAGTGAATGCATAGTGAGAGCAACGGGAGGACACTCAGAACCCTTCACCATAAGATCTGGAGTACGACAAGTTTGTGTCCTGTCCCCTCTCTTGTTCATAACATATATAGACAACATATGTAAAGAAACCAGCCAAGCAGAGACAGCAAGAATACCGCCTGACGAGAACACAGAAGAAGAACCATCTGCAAATCTAACCATTAGAGAACTCCTGTTTGCGGACGACCAAGCACTAATAGCAAAATCAGAAGCTGAATTACAAGACCAGATGAATAGTCTGAACGAAATGTGCAGGGAACATAACATGAAAATTAGCACAAGCAAAACAGAGGTAATGACTATAACTAAAGAGGAACAAACAGCAACAATTCACCTAAACGACCATCCCTTGAAACAAGTAAAGAGTTTCAAGTACCTAGGAAGTATAATATCATCAAATGGCAGATCAGAAGACGAGATCGAAAATAGGTGCAATAAGGCAAATCAACTCATTGGACAAATGACACCAATACTAAAGAAAAAATGTATCAATAACTACTAAGAAAGCACTTTACAACACAATCTTCCTTCCAACTCTGTGCTACCAATGCCAAACCTGGACAATGACAGAAAAAGAGAAAAGAAAGATCACAACAACAGAAATGAGGTTCCTTAGAAGAATACTCAACGTATTAAGAAGAGATAAGATCAGAAATGAAGAAATCAGGACTAAGGTGGGGGTTAAATCAGCACTAGATTTTATTAGAAAGCAGCAAGTCAAATGGTTTGGCCATGCAAGTAGGTTACCAGTCAACAGCATGCCACAACAAGCAATGATGTACAGACCAGATGGAAACAGAGGAAGAGGCCGACCACGTAAACGTTGGACGGAGGGAATAACAGAATCCATGGGAATGTCGATATACGAAGCCCATAACCGGGCACTCTCACGAAGTTTATACTTAACCTCGACACCGCAAGGTACAAGAGGAACAGGATGAAATGAGATAAGATGACTAGCTTGAAAAGAACAGTGGTGGAAGGCGTGGTTCATGGAATAATATACGGGGGTAGACTAGCACGAAGATGGACGGACACACGACACTGCAGATACCACGGGCGTGAGGGTGTATGGGGTGGGATAGAAGGGATGAGGGGGCATGGGGCGGGATACAAGGCATGAGGTGGCATGGGGCGGGATATAAGGCATGAGGGGGGCATCGGGGGGGGGGGGAGGGGGATATAAGGGATGAGGGTGCCTGGAGCGGGATATAAGGCATGAGGGTGTATGGGAGGGATATAAGGCATGAGGATGTGTGGGACGGGAGATAAGGCATGATAGTGTATGGGGCGGGATATAGGGCATGAGAGTGTACGGGGCGGGATATAAGGCATGAGAGTGTACGGGGTGGGATATAAGGCATGAGAGTGTATGGGGAAGAATATAAGGCATGAGAGTGTACGGGGCGGGATATAAGGTATGAGAGTGTATGGGGCGGGATATAAGGCATGAGAGTGTATGGGGCGGGATATAAGGCATGAGAGTGTACGGGGCGGGATATAAGGCATGAGAGTGTATGGGGTGGAATATAAGGTATGATGATGTATGGAGCGGGAGGCATGTCATGAAGGTGTATGGGGCGGGAGACATGGCATGAGGGTGTATGGAGCGGGAGACCTTGCATGAGGGCGGTATGGAGCGATAGATATGACATGAGGGTGTATGGAGCGGGAGACATGGCATGAGGGTGCATGGAGCGGGAGAATTGACATGAGGGCGGCATAGAGCGGGAGACATGGCATGAGGGGGTGCATGGAGCGAGAAACATGACATGAGGGTGTATGGAGCGGGAGACATGGCATGATGGGGGTGCATGCAGCGGGAGACATGGCATGAAGGGGCATGGGGCGGGAGACATGGCATGAGGGGGGAGGGGTGCATGAAGTGGGAGACATGGCATGGAAGGGGCATGGAGCGGGAGACATGAAATGAGGGGGGAGAGGAGCATGGAGCGGAAGACATGACATGAGGGGGACATGGAGTGGGTGAACGAACGAACGAACGAACTTTATTTTCAAAAGGTAACAAATTAAACATATAAATTATGTATATGAGGGTGCATAGTTCAGGAGATATGGCATAAGGGTGCATGGAGCGGGAGAAATGGCATGAGGGTGCATGGAGCGGGAGACATGGCATGAGATCGAGAAATATTTCCACGGGCCACGATGAGAGCGACGTTCTGCAGAGGATCTCTGACACGGCAAAGAATTATGTACAATAAGAATCCGGGAGAAAAATTGCTGAGTATTCAGTTTCAGCCACTTAGCTGTGTGTGGAGACAACACTGGTTGGTGTTAAGTTCCGTAACCTGATATCTTCAAGAGCGCAGGGTTAGTATCTGGACGATAAGAAAGATCTTGATTGTAGCCGGATACAAAAATACAACAGGAAACAAAATAGTATGGTAAGATACTGAAGAGATGCAACCTGCACAAACACGTGTGCATATTTACTAGGACCTCATGCCTTATAATTGAGACAATAGGGCTTGAAGAATGAAAAAAATATAAATAATATAATGGGGAGCCACGGTGGGTGAGTGGTTAAACACTCGCTTGCCGGTCTAAAGGTCTTGGGTTCGATCAGCGTCCGTGCGGATTTAATTTCTAAAATTGACCTAATCTCCCAGGCTGAACCAGCCTTACATTTTTAATAAAATTGCCTTGGGAAGTAAAAGAGGACAATATTGATTAGATCACACACGGAGTACCAATTGGTTTAAAAATATAGGTCTCACGCGGTGTGCCTAATGCAGAGGCCTAGTTGTTCAAGGTCTAACACGGTGTGCCTAATGCGGAGGCCTAGTTGATCAATGTCTCACACGGTGTGCCAAATTTGGAGACCTAGTGGTTCAAGGTCTCACACGGTATGCCTAATGTGGAGGCCTAGTTGTTCAATGTTTCACACGGTGTGCCTAATGTGGAGGCCTAGTTGTTCAAGGTCTAACACAGTGTGCCTAATGCGGAGGCCTAGTTGATCAATGCCTCACACTGTGTGCCTAATGTGGAGGCCTAGTGGGTCAAGGTCTCACGGTGTGCCTAATGTGGAAGTCTAGTTGTTCAAGGTCTAACACAGTGTGCCCAATGTGGAGGCCTAGTGGTTCTAGGTCTCACACGGTGTGCCTAATGTGGAGGCCTAGTTGTTCAAGGTCTAACACTGTGTGCCTAATGTGGAGGCCTAGTGGTTCTAGGTCTCACACGGTGTGCCTAATGTGGAGGCCTAGTGGTTCTAAGTCTCACACGGTGTGCCTAATGTGGAGGCCTAGTTGTTCAAGGTCTAACACAGTGTGCCTAATGTGGAGGCGTAGTGGTTCTAGGTCTCACATGGTGTGCCTAATGCGGAGGCCTAGTTGTTTAAGGTCTCACACAGTGTGCCTAATGCGGAGGCCCAGTGGTTCAAGGTCTCACACAGTGTGCCTAATGTGGAGACCTAGTTGTTCAAGATCTCACACAGTGTGCCTAATGCGGAGGCCTAGTGGTTCAGTGTCTCACACGGTGTGCCTAATGTGGAGGCCTAGTGGTTCAGTGTCTCACACGGTGTGCCTAATGTAGAGGCCTAGTGGATCAAGGTCTCACACGGTGTGCCTAATGTGGAAGCCTAGTTGTTCAAGGTCTAACACAGTGTGCCTAATGTGGAGGTCTAGTGGTTCTAGGTCTCACACGGTGTGCCTAATGTGGAGGCCTAGTTGTTCAAGGTCTAACACTGTGTGCCAAATGTGGAGGCCTAGTGGTTCTAGGTCTCACACGGTGTGCCTAATGTGGAGGCCTAGTGGTTCTATGTCTCACATGGTGTGCCTAATGCGGAGGCCTAGTTGTTTAAGGTCTCACACAGTGTGCCTAATGTGGAGGCCTAGTGGTTCTAGGTCTCACACAGTGTGCCTAATGTGGAGGCCTAGTTGTTCAAGGTCTCACATGGTGTGCCTATTGTGGAGGCCTAGTTGTTCAAGGTCTAACACATTGTGCCTAATGTGGAGGCCTAGTTGTTCAAGGTCTAACACAGTGTCCCTAATGCGGAGGCCTAGTTGATCAATGTCTCACACTGTGTGCCTAATGTGGAGGCCTAGTGGATCAAGGTCTCACGGTGTGCCTAATGTGGAAGTCTAGTTGTTCAAGGTCTAACACAGTGTGCCCAATGTGGAGGCCTAGTGGTTCTAGGTCTCACACGGTGTGCCTAATGTGGAGGCCTAGTTGTTCAAGGTCTAACACTGTGTGCCTAATGTGGAGGCCTAGTGGTTCTAGGTCTCACACGGTGTGCCTAATGTGGAGGCCTAGTGGTTCTAAGTCTCACACGGTGTGCCTAATGTGGAGGCCTAGTTGTTCAAGGTCTAACACAGTGTGCCTAATGTGGAGGCCTAGTGGTTCTAGGTCTCACATGGTGTGCCTAATGCGGAGGCCTAGTTGTTTAAGGTCTCACACAGTGTGCCTAATGCGGAGGCCCAGTGGTTCAAGGTCTCACACAGTGTGCCTAATGTGGAGACCTAGTTGTTCAAGATCTCACACAGTGTGCCTAATGCGGAGGCCTAGTGGTTCAGTGTCTCACACGGTGTGCCTAATGTGGAGGCCTAGTGGTTCTAGGTCTCACACGGTGTGCCTAATGTGGAGGCCTAGTTGTTCAAGGTCTAACACTGTGTGCCTAATGTGGAGGCCTAGTGGTTCTAGGTCTCACACGGTGTGCCTAATGTGGAGGCCTAGTGGTTCTAAGTCTCACACGGTGTGCCTAATGTGGAGGCCTAGTTGTTCAAGGTCTAACACAGTGTGCCTAATGTGGAGGCCTAGTGGTTCTAGGTCTCACATGGTGTGCCTAATGCGGAGGCCTAGTTGTTTAAGGTCTCACACAGTGTGCCTAATGCGGAGGCCCAGTGGTTCAAGGTCTCACACAGTGTGCCTAATGTGGAGACCTAGTTGTTCAAGATCTCACACAGTGTGCCTAATGCGGAGGCCTAGTGGTTCAGTGTCTCACACGGTGTGCCTAATGTGGAGGCCTAGTGGTTCTAGGTCTCACACAGTGTGCCTAATGTGGAGGCCTAGTGGTTCAAGGTCTCACATGGTGTGCCTATTGTGGAGGCCTAGTTGTTCAAGGTCTAACACATTGTGTCTAATGTGGAGGCCTAGTTGTTCAATGTCTCACACGGTGTGCTTAATGTGGAGGCTTAGTGGTTCAAGGTCTCATACGGTGTGCCTAATGCGGGGGCCTAGTTGTTTAAGGTCTCAGGCAATGTGCCTAATGTGGAGGCCTAGTGGTTCTAGGTCTCACTTGGTGTGCCTAATGCGGAGGCCTAGTGGCTCTAGGTCTCACACAGTGTGCCTAATGTGGAGGCCTAGTTGTTCAAGGTCTCACACATTGTGCTTAATGCGGAGGCCTAGTGGTTCAAGGTCTCACACAGTGTGCCTAATGCGAAGGCCTAGTGGTTCAAGGTCTCACACAGTGTGCCTAATGCGGAGGCCTAGTTGTTCAAGGTCTAATACAGTGTGCCTAATGCGGAGGACTAGTGGTACTAGGGCTAACACGGTGTGCCTAACGCGGATTGAGGCGTGTACAATGACCTTTTACTTTTCTTTTATCTCAAACCCTGTCCATAGACACTACTTCTTGTAGCATTTGACTAAATTTTCCAGTGTAGGTGTTGTACCCGATACATCGGAATCAGCAAACCAGATGTTTAAGAACGTGCGTTCTTATCCATTCGGATATATAATAATAAATATAATAACAGCTTTGAAAGATGTGATAAATATGTTTTTAAAAAACGCACACATGCCCGACGTTTCGGTAGTTCGAACCATCGAAAAGAGCAATACAAATTCAACCATTATTAATACAAATATATTATAAATAAAAAGAATGGGTGTTCTTTGCAGGGCCATGCGATCATCCCCAACAGCAGATTAATTGTCTAGTCAAATTTAAGTTAAGTAGTTTGCCATTAACTACTGAGCGTAATCTTGCCAAGAAATCAACATACAGCTGATAGATGCTGATGTTTACAGCGATGTCCTGTAAAGGATATGCTAAAAAAAAAAAGTTTGCCATTACTTTCTGAAAGAGAAGTAAGTGTTTAAGTCCAACTGACCAGTGAGCGTGTTCATCCCGCTATTTTGCCGTCAGCGCACAGGAAAGTTAAGGGATAGAGTGATCTTATTATTTCGGTCACGTCAATTGTGTTATAAATAGCAACAGGCAATTTATGAAAAATTCAACATAACCATTTTCTAACATCCATTTATGTGGTTATATGCGAACGAGACAGAAGAAGGTGTGCGACAAAACATTAATGACAAGTGTAAGGAGAATAGTAGGCGAAAGTTCGGAGGCCTCAAATAATTAAATGGACAGACAATGTACAGATATGGTGAGGATAAAGAGTAGCAGTGATTCATTATAGGTGATCTGCAGTCATAACATGACACTGCTTACTGATGATGATGATGATGATGATGATGATGATGATGGTGATGATGATGATGATGATGATGATGATGATGATGATGATGATGATGATGATGATGATGATGATGATGATGATAAAGAGGAGAAAGAGAATTTGCAATAGAGAGAAATAGAACAAGATTGCGCCCAATGGAGACGGGTTTTACACATCTCTTGATCGCGTGCCATGCAGATAAACGTGAGCAGTCGATGTTGGCCATCTCACATGGTTGCCAGAGTCGATGATCAGGGTTGTTTTCTTATTCCAGTTATGATATATGGCCAAGCCAACCAAGCATTTATCTCTTTGTCTTCCCCTTGCTATTTTCCCTTAAAGTTTGCAAGTTCTTACCGAGTTTTCAAATGTAATTTTCCATATACTAAGCCCAAAATATCTTGACTCTTTCGTCTAATTTCATTAGTCAGTTTACGATTTTCTATTGTTTCTTGGCGGACTGCCCCATTTCATGTTGTGTCCGTCCCGGCTGACATTCTGGATGCTCTGCGAAAAGTTAAGAGTTTTGCGAGAACCAAGTGATGACTGTAAATCTACAACCATGGTCAGACTGCGAGAACAGCAAATTAAAAGAGGTGTGGCCAAACAAGAACATTACGCAGGAAGCCAAAGAAGATTGATAAACCAACACAGAAGTGGTGTCGTTAGCCGCAACACGCTGCGGGATTTGCTGAGGAGGGGATCCGAGCACTTAGTGGACTGAATGGTTCAATGTGCAGTGAATATGATCTCTCATTGGCACCTTGCCGTCTTGACAGACGATAGTTTGTGCTTCAAAAAGGCATAATAACCTTTACCCATGGCGGTAGCGAATGTGACTGATAAGGCCAATTCGCGCTGTAAATGTTTCTCCATAGCACAAAGCCAGGGCTAAAATATAGAGATCATGCGATGCCCATGCAGCATGATCCCTCTCTCGGCCTGCCTAGTCCACTCCAGAGGAAAGGTAACACCAATACATCTGGAACAAGACAAGCTGCAGAAGCTGCCGGATCAGCAAAGCAATGCTCTAACTGTCCGCCTGTCGGAGCTTCGATCCTAGACCAGCTGCCAACCAAGGCTTAGGGCCTGGTCTGTCCTGCCATTACATTTTGCCTTTAGGTTGCATTTCCTCGCACCAGGGTAAGACTCGTATCCTCCCAATTGCGCTCTTCCGCCCGAAGCCGTTGGCACAAGGTGGGGTGTCGGGTTTGGTAAGCGCCGCCCAACAGTTCGGCGCTAACAGAAAGCAGGTAGTACAGTCTACTGTTATAAGGTAGCTCAGTCATATCTGACTAAGACCTGAATTACGAAGATTATGATCTGTCGACTAACTAACTAACTAACTAACTATGTTGTGTCCGTCCTTAGTATTCTTTGCATGTCCACCAGAAATTACATTTATACTGCCATTAAATGTTTATCACATGTCTGCTTTTTTCCGTGTTCTACTTGCTTACAACAATGAAGGTTCTGTATTTCACTTCAACACTTTTATCTTTCACCGCAAGGATATCGTTTTATTGGTAGGTATGTTTTACATCTTGCAAACGGATACCTTTGTCATGATCTTATTTCATTCTTTACAAAACATCTTCTATCACCTATGTCAGAACTGTCGAATTTACTCGATTTTAAACTACAGTATTTCTTTCTTCTAGGAGATGATAATTATTCTCTTGCAACGTAATCCTAACTTTAAGGTTTCTCCTTGTGTGGAATAACCGTATCCACTAAATAACTGCAGACGGTGTTCAGAGTCAGCAATCAATACTATATCTCTGCCAGTCTTATATTTTCGTTATGTTCTGTGATGGTGGTTTCTCTCATATCTTTTGCATTTCTCATATGTTCACTTTAACAGTGTATTAAAAAGCTTGAATGCTTTACACATCCTTATCGTACTCCTCATTACATGCTTTGAACATTACAACAATAGAAAAATAGCATGTGGCAACATTACAATAGTGGTACATTTACGCTAAGACATAACACTGGTGATACATTTACAGTAAAACATACAATAGTGATACATTTACATTAAAACATAACGATAGTGATGTATTCACATTAAAACATAACAATAGTCATACATTTAAATTAAAACAGTGGTTCTCAACCGATAGGGAATTTTGAGGATTCCGGTGTGGAGAAAAAAAAAGGGGGGGGGGGGCGATTAATATTAGTTCGAGATCACGTTAATTCAAGAACCGATTACTTAATATTGTTTTCCCCTCCATACTTTACGGTTCTGTATTTCTCGCTCTTCTTAAATCCGTTTAATAACTAAGTAGACCAGCAAATCACGTTTTATGCAAACGTCTAGACTTGAACAAAATTGGATAAGAACGCGTGTTCTTAAACATCCGGTGTGTTGATGCCGAGGTTAGCGGTTCAACATCTACACCGGACAGCTTGACTACAATATTTACTTATCGTCCTTGACATGGGGACGTTAATTACAAGTACCTCTGAAGTCAGAGTGGGTTCGCTTGATGTCGACAGGCACTGTTAATAGGGAAATCTACCTCACAAGCAAAATTCAGTCCATTACTACTATATATAAGTGTGCATGGACTACGCTTGAGTTCAAAGCGAGCGAGCTCAAGGGGGAAAAAACACCTGGGGTTGGGGTTGATCGTAGCGTCCTGCAAAGGGCATGCATCGAACTTAATAACAAAAAGTGGTAACTTTCATTTAAAACGCCACAATAGTGACAAATTAAAAATAAATCATAATAATATTGATAACTTTATATGAAACGATAAAAATAGATGATAAGTTTCAATCAAAACATCACAGTAGTGATAACTTTAAATTAAAATATAACAACAATGCTGATCATAAAGAACTCCGTGGCGAAGGGTTTGCGGACGCCATACGTAATCCCGAATACCCAGGTTCGAAACACAGCGTTGCTGGTTCTTTCGAAAAAGGTATAGGTGCCGGTCGTTCAGAAAGCACGGCAGACTACTGATCGTAAACTTGCCCAGGAATCACGAACAGCAAATATGCTGAGGTTGACTGCTAAGTCCTGTGAAGGACAAGCAACTAATTTTTTTTAAGCATTTCCATTATGAACCTAAGGCCTTGTCCACGTCAGATTGGAAGCACTAGACTCGAATCATTCGAGTCTTAGTGCTTCCAATCTGACGTGAACAAGGCCTTAGGTTCATACCAGATTACGATTAGCGTTGCCAGTAGTGGGTTGTGCTCAATCTTTAAACCTCAAATCCCGAGACAACCAAATAAATTAATAACAATAATGATAACTTTAAATGAAAACAACAATAGTGATAACTTTATTTTAAAACATCACAATAGTGCTAACGTTA
>JACEFZ010012367.1:712500-740000 GCA_014155875.1 Cepaea nemoralis
GCTTGTTTCTATCTACTCTATCAAATGCCTTTTCTTGGTCGACAAAGGCTAAGTAGAGTGTTTCTTTTAATTCGATTGCTTTTTCTGTAAGTTGTCTAAGAGAAAAAATGGCATCTGTGCATCCTTTGTTTTTCCTAAATCCAAGTTGTTTTTCGCTTAGCTGGGGTTCTATAGTAGTTCGTAATCTTTTCTCAAGACTTTTGCAAAATATTTTCTCTGTATGAATAAATAGTAAAATGTCTCTGTATTGTGTGCAATCTCTTTTGATGTCTTTGTTTTTTCCAAATTGGGATAATTATGGCATTTCCCCAATCTCGTGGTGTCTGTTGTTCTACCCAAACATGACTAAATAGTCTATGTAGCCATGCTGTTCCTACTACTCTTGCTGCTTTAATTAGTTCATTTGGTATTTAATCTTGTCCCGGTGATTTGTTCAATGGGGCTAATCTGATGGCTTCTACAATGTCTTCTTTTAGTACGTCTGGTTCTAGTTCTTCGGTGGCATCTATGTAGGTTTCTTGAAGTCCTGTGATATCTGATGGAATGTTGAGAAGTTGTTCGAAATACTGCTTCCATATTATTAGGATTTATTTTTGTTCACTTATTTGTTCTCTATTTTCGAAGTCAATTATTTCAGTTGGGTCAAAGGGTTCTCCTCTGGTTCGCACGTGCACTTATCTTTTTGTAGAAGTTTCTAGTTGCCTCCTTGTAGTTTTTATTTAGGGATTCTCCATACTCTTCCCAGTCTTTTTGTTTTTCCCTCTTTACTATTCTATTCACATGTCTTCTCGCTATTCTATATTCTGTGTAATCACATTCCTGTTTGCTCTTCAACCACTTTTTATATTTTTTCCTTTTTGTCTTTTACTGCTTTCTTTACCTCTGCGTTCCACCATCTTATTATTTTCTGTATACATGTTTTGCGTTTTTTCGTGGTTCCACATGTTATTTTTGCAGTATTTAAAATGCTTGATTTGAACATCTCCCATTCTTCTTCCACTGTTTTTATTTCTATAGGTAATTTTAAAATTAGTGAGACTAGGTGCGTGAATGTTTTATGACATAGTTTGTGAGACTATGTGTGTGAATGTTGTATGACATAGATGGTGAGACTATGCGTTTGAATGTTGTATGACAAAGGTTAATGAGACTATGTGTTTGGATGCTGTATGACATAGATTAGTAAAGCTGTATGTTTGAATGTTGTATGACATTGATTAGTAAGGCTGATTTGATTGTGGGATGATACAGATTGGTAGGACTATGTGGTTGAATGTTGTATGACATAGATTGGTGTGACCAACTGTTTGAATGTTGTATGACATACATTAGTAAGAAATAAGAACATCATAAAGACGTTGCTACTTCGAAGAATGCTGAGGTAGTTGAATTAAAACAAAAATCCAAATAATAAATGTTAGCCCACGAAAATCATACAACAAGTATTTTGAAATTAGCTTACTACTACTATATGTGTGTAAATCATAGACATCAATGACATAAATTAGGGAGAAATTAGACTTGGCGTTTTCGAAGAATGCGGAGGCTGAGGTAGTTGGATGAAGAGCATTCCACCTACAAATATCAGTCCGCGAAAGTCATACAAAGAATTCTTGTATAATCCCAATACTACAATATGCGTGCAAATCATGGACATTAGTGACACAGATTATTCAGAAATTAGACGCCATACAAACATGACTACCAAAATTCTTGAGAAGTAAATGCACGCGACGTTATATTAATATCAGCACACGTGTGAGTGAGTGTGTGTGTGTGTCTGTGTGTGTGTTCTTGCTTGCTTGTGTGCATAATTGGATTTTGCATGGCTATATGCGCGATAATGATATGACCATTAAAAGAACGGAAACATACAAATACCTGGGTACAATCTTCAACTGCTCCAACATCATAAGGGAAGAAATACAAGCTAGAATCAACTCTGGAAATAAGATATACTATGCACTACAACATCTACTAAAATCAAAGGCGCTATCTCGTAACACCAAAATCACAATATACAAAACACTGATCAGACCAGTTGTGCTGTATGGCTCTGAAACCTGGAGTACAACGAAAGGAGACGAAGCCTTGTTACAAACCTTTGAGAACAAAATTTTAAGACGCATCTTTGGACCCATTAGGGATACACAAAGTGGAGAGTGGAAAAGAAGAAGTAACAAAGACATTTATGATCTGTTTAAGTCCCCGCTAATCACTGGTATCATGAAGGCTAATAGACTACAATGGCTGGGGCATATAGAAAGAATGGAAGATAATAGGGAAACAAAACTCGCTTACACTCAGGAAATAAATGATCGTAGACCCCGAGGTAGACCAAGAAGGCGGTGGAGAGATAATACATGTACAGACCTACAAGCACTTGGAATCAACGACTGGCAAGAGAAGGTCCACCAGAGAGACGAATGGAGACGGATTGTATTTGCAGCAAAGAACCTCAATGGCTCGGAACGCTAAAGAAGAAGAAGAAGAAGAAGATATGCGCGAGCGCGCGTGTGTGTATGTACGTATTATTCACATACGTGCGCACGTACTCATGTATGCTGATGCGCAAGTATGTACGTTTAAAGGGTTATTATAGGCGTAAAGTCAACAGGATATATTGCATTGCACATGGGTCTCTCCCATATAACTATTTCCAGGTATAGCCGCCTGCCAAGAGAAACTCACAAAACACAAACTCCGCAGCTCCAGTCACGACCCCTGGAGACTCCGAGAAATCTGTCGTCACGATCCGAATTACCAATTGCGGAAACGAACTATGTCCTTCGAAGTTCGAGGCTGGCGGCTAATCCACACTTACTCGGTCAATGTAACGTACATACAATTAACTATATAATTAGTGCATGAACAGTTAGTCTTAAGAATAGCAGAATGTAAAACGGGCTTTCATTCCCTCATAGTACCCTTTCAAAACCAAACTCATTCTTCCGTTCGTTCTTTACCACTTAAAGACAAGGCAACAAGTATTTCTGATTGATATTTCGAAGGGTGCGTTACAGAAACGAATACAGTCTAATTTTTGTTTCTTTGTTTTATGGCTATACACTTTACAGGACGTCGCAATCAACAACACCATTTTGTGGCTGTTTCTGATTGATTAGGAATTATTTTACGTTCAGTAGTTTACCATTTCTTTCTGAATGCCTGACGCTCATACTATAGAAATCAACACACGCGGTCTACTTTCAAATGTACTGCGGCTGATAACGAATGCTCGACATTTTATGTCGGGGAATTGTGAAACGCGTCATCTGTTCTTAACTAATAGTCATTGTTATAAAAGCCAATTTGTTTAGAAAACCGTAGACATAAATTATGCATTGAACTTCAGCTGTAGATAAAAATGTTGAAAAGACAAGAGGGTTGACTTCATTGCACCGAGTTGTATCCCATATGGGTCGGTCTCTTTCTACAGATCGACCTGCCGTAAGCGTCGCACGAAGCACGAAGTCCGTAGCTCTAGCGATGAACCCGAGTAATCTCCGAGAAAACTGCACTCGTGAACGTAACAACGTAGCCCGTAATTTAACCCACAACCTTGGGAACGCGAAGATGCGCGGCTTAACTACAAGGTCACAGGGACTCGCGTTAGCCCTAGATTAAAATACATAAAGATTACGCACTGAACCAAGTCTTTTACCAGTTTGTTCTATTCTAGCGTGTTTAATTAAAGCCTTATTTGACATATGGGCTTAATTGTGTATTTGAAGAGACAGTTATTGTCATCTCTGTGCTTAATTACTTGCTATTTTTGTTCTATCCTCATGTCGTTGATGTTTTTGTGGCAATGAATTCACACAGCATCACAGCAGCCGGAGCTGACATGAGTACCAGGGCAATAACCTCTCCGTCCAGGAGAAAATAAAGGAAGCAAACAATATAGGCATCACAAACTCTGGCCTGGAGGTTATCGTGGCCGAATAGGTTAGAGCTCATTTTTAAACATCCGCTGCGCTGATGTCAAGGTAGCGGGTTCAACCCATACACCGGTAAGTCGGGCTAAAATATCGACTTCTTGTCCTTGACTTGGGGACGTAAATTACAATACCTCAGAAGTTGGAGTGGGTTCTCCTGATGGCGGGGGACACTGGTAATCCACAGATAAAAATAAGTCCAGTGAGCTAGAAACAGTAACGCATTCCATCCATCATGTGTCATGCCGGTAAGCGTGGGCGGTCATGTTCTGCCATCTCACTCGATCACCAGAGTCGTGGATCAGCTCCGTGTTTCTGTCTCTACCATGCCACAAAGCCAAGCCATCCAGGTACTTGCTTCTAGGTCTTCCCCTTGGTCTGTTCCCCTCGATCTTACCAGTTGTCTCCAAATTCTCCAATCCATTTCTTCTCATAACATGCCCAAAAAATTTTGACTGTCTACGTCTAATTTCTCTAATCAATTTACGATCTTCATTTGTTTCTTGAAGGACTTGTTCATTGGTCTTTCTGGCTGTCCATGGTATTCTTTGCATTTTCCTCAGAAACCACATCTCTACAGCCATCAGATGTTTTTCAGCCTGACTGCTCATTGTCCACGCTTCACATCCATATAAAAGTACAGGTTCTATGTAGCATCTCAACACTCTTTTTCTCGTTTCAATTGACATCTTTTTATTGGTCAATATGTTTTTCATCTTGCTAAAGGCTACTTTTGCCATGGCGATTCTTGTTCTAATCTCTTCAAGGCATATCCCATCAGATGTTATTATTGTTCCGAGATAATTGTACCTACTCACTCGTTGAAGAATATTCCCATTTACTTGTATATTACATTGTGGTATTTCGTCCTTCCTAGTGACAACCATAATCTGTGTCTTTTTACAATTTAATTCTAACCCTAGTTGTTCACTGTGTGTAACAATCGCATCTACTAAATTTTGCAGGTCCTGTTCATTGTCTGCAATCAAGACTGTATCATCTGCATATCTAATGTTATTGATGCATCGTCCCCCAATGTTGATTCCTTCCATATCTTCAATATTTCTGAAAATACTTTCACTGTACAGGGAAAACAGATCTGGAGACATTACACATCCCTGTCTCACACCCCTTTTAATAGGCTGATATTGGCTTACTTCATTATCAACTCTTATGGCAGCTTGTTGTTTCCAATATATGTTTTTTACAAGTCTAAGATCTTTTCCATCAATTTGTAGATCTTCAAGCATCCTTATCATGTTGACATGTCTCACTTTATCAAAAGCCTTTGTGTAGTCAATAAAGCAAAGGTGTAGATCTTTGTTTACTTCTATAGAACGTTCGATTATGTGTCTCAGTATATGCACAGCATTTACTGTACCCTTGCCTTCCACAAACCCACATTGTTCTTCTCCTATTTCAGGTTGTATTTTCCTCCTAACTCTTTACATGATAATTCTTAGCAAATTCTTCGTGATGTGACTCATTATACTAATTGTTCGATGTTGATCACATTCCAAGGCTCCTGATTTCTTTGGGATTGCAATAAATATAGAATTACATAACTCCTGAGGTATATTTCCAGTATCATATATTGTATTAAGCAGACTGGCAACTTTATCTATTCCATATTCTTCTAAAGCATTAATCATTTCTGTTGTGACGCTGTCTGAACCGGGGGTCTTGCCAGATTTCATATGGTTAAGCGCATTCTGAACCTCCATCTTCAAAATTGCTGGTCCTTCATTATTATTTTGGACATCGTACTGTTCGTCTCTGTTATCGTCATAAAGGTTTTTCACGTAATCTGACCATACATGTAAGATCTGATCTTTTTCTATTATGACTCTTCCATCTTTTGTCTTTAGGCAGCCTGCTGATGTACGTGTTCTTTGATTAGTAAGCTCCTGAATTCTTTTGTGCATTAGTTTCGCATTGTTACTGTTGTGTTGTTTTTCAATTTCACTGCAATTTTTCTCAACCCATGTTTCTTTTGCCTCCTTACATAAGGTTCTCAATTTTCTGTGAATTTCTTCATATTTGGCAGGATTATTTTTGTTCTGTCTTCTTGTTTCCATTAGTTGTAAAATTTCTTCAGTCATCCATGTCTTACGGCCCACTTTCTTTACTTTTGGAATAGATTTTTCTGCTGCACAACTGATTGAATTCTTCATCATTTCCCATTGATCATCTACATCTTGAAACAGGATCTCTAGATCAGACAATATATCAAATTTGTTCTTTACTTCTATGTTAAAATTATCTTGTATTTCTTTGTCAGTTTTCAATTTGCACAAGTAATATTTAGGGTTTCCTGCTGTATACTTGACTTTCTTTAACTTTACCCTCAATGTGCCTGTAATTAATCTGTGATCACTGTAACAGTCTGCATTTGGAACTGTTTTTACGACTGTTAACGCATTTCGAAACCCTTTGCTAATCAGGATGTAATCTATTTGGTTTTTAATCCTGCTGTCTGGACTCCTTCATGTCCATAATCTTCTAGGATGCTGTTTAAACCAGGTGTTTCCTACAACCATTTCTTGTTCTTTTGCCCATTCTACAAGTCTGTATCCTCTTTCATTTCTCTCTCCCAAACCATGGTTGCCTACACTGCATCCATCGCCTTGCTGTCCTATTTTTGCGTTGAAATCACCCATTATGATATTTATTTCTGATTTTTTGCAGTTCTTCAAAGCAGTCACCACGTCATTGTAAAATTCCTCTATGCTTTCTTCACTGCTTTCACTTGTTGGGGCATATACTTGAATGACATTTATTTTAAAAGGTCTTCCGTTTAATTTTACTAATAGGACTCTGTCTGACACAGCATGATATTATTTGACAGAATTTGATGTTTGCTTATCTAATATAATGGCTACACCTCTTTGCTGTTCCTCTCCCCCAGAGTAAACAATCTTACAATCCTCTCCTGTCCTTATCCCTGCTCCTTTCCATCTCGTTTCCGATATTCCTAACATGTTAATCTACTCTCTCTATTTCTTTTTTGATGTTTTCTAATTTTCCATCTGCATTCATTGTTCTAACGTTCCTAGTTCCTACTTTCAATGATATTAATCTGTTGCACCTAGTAGCCTGTTGACGGTCTGGAGTCACCTGGTGCGCATGACTATCCCTACCGGGCGAGGCTGCTCCTATGGAGCACCCATTTACGCCGTTTCTCTGATTATCTATGATTTCACACAACATGATGTTTAAATAAAACATAAATTCCGTCGCTGGAGCCTGATGTAGGAATGTGAAGTGTTAAGACTATCACACGGCAGGTGATCTAATATATATGTTACATTCACATAGAAAACAAAACATGGTAATAGTAATGATGTGTGCATAAATGATACATTTTAAACACAGACAGACATGGGGACAACATTTAACCCTTTCTGATGCTTTGTTCTATATCAATCCAGTTTGATGTGTCAACGCATATTCTCACGGCTGCTTTGTGTTAATTGTAGAGCGTTTTATGATCACCATTAAGATCAATAACTGAAAACGTCAGATAAAATATTGACAAGCAACAATATGATCCTTTTGTTTTCAGAGGAATTACAAATACGAACTTCGACATCCTGATAACACAGTGTTAATATCATCAACAAACATGGGAATTGAATAATTAATAAAGTTACTACCTCCACGTGGTGTAGACCGGGAAACCATGACAGCGAGGTCATGGGCCAACGAGGTTCTGGCTCGCCAGGGGGGGGGGGGGGGGGACGGACTCCCTTTGGTTAGATGTTTGTCCTAAACCTGCGACTGGCCTAGCAAAACGGCAGGGGATTTTCATATTGGCCGAAAAAAAATACTAAGAAGTATAATCGGACTGACCATCAATCAAATGCAAATCAGAAGACGAGCTCGAAAATATATGCAATAAGTTAAACCAGCTCAATTGGACAAATGGCGCCAATTCTAACGAACAAACCTGTATCAATAGTTACTAAGAAAGCACTCTACAACACAATCTTCCTACCAACTCTGTGCAACCAATGCCAAAGCTGGACAATGACAGAACAAGAGAAAAGAAAAATCACAACAAAAGAAATGAGATTCCTGAGAGGAATACTCAATGTATCAAGAAGAGAGAAGATCAGAAATGAAGAAATCAGGACTAAAGTAGAGGTTATAGCAGCACTAGATTTTATTAGAAAAGCAGCAAGTCAAATGGTTTGGCCAAGCAAGTCAGTTACCAACTAACAGTGATGTACAGACCAGATGGAAGCAGATGAAGAGGTCAATCACGTAAAAGATGGACGGAGGGAATAACAGAGTCAATAGGAATATCGATACATGAAGCCCATAAACGGGGATTATCCCGCTGTTTATACTTCACCTCGGCACTGCAAGGTACAAAAAGAACAAGATGAGATGATATGAGATGAGAATAAAATTAGTGTAAGAGAACATATTTCAATATACCCACAATGTAACATAAAGGTAAAATGGGATATTCTTAAACAAGTGAATCGGTACAATTATCTCGGAACATCTTAGGAGAGGTGACTTGAAGAGATTAGAACTAGAAACGCTATAGAGAAGGTAGCCTTTTGCAAGATGGAAAACAAGCTGACGAATAAAAGGATATCAGTTGCAACAAGAAAAAGAGTGTTGAAGTGATACATAGAACCTGCACTTTTGTATGGATGTGAAGAGTGGACAATGAGCAGATAAGCTGAAAAACATCTAATGGCTGTGGAAATATAGTTTCTGAGGAAAATGCAAAGAATACCATGGGGAGGAAAGAAAAACTAATGACCAAGTCCTACAAGAAACACATGAAAACCGTAAACTGATTACAGAAATTAGACGAAGACAGTCACAATTTTTGGATACGTTATGAGAAGAAATAAATTGGAGAACTTAGTGACGGCTGGCAAGATTGAAGGGGAAACGAACAAGGGAATGGCAGAGAAGTAAATACCTGGATGGCTTGCCACGTAGTAATGTCGTGACAAGAACACAAAGATGATCAACGACTGTAGTGATCGTGTGATATGGCGAAACATGACGGCGCACGCTTACCGGCATGGCGCATGATGACTGATGAACAGCAAAGTGGAAAACTTTGTGTTTCCTGTGACAAATGGTGCGAACTTCCCTGGATTGCCAGAGTAACTAACAAAGATTGTCTGAAAGAGGCTAATGAAACTAGAACATTATATAGAACAATTAGGAAGCGACAAACAGCTTTCTTTGGCCATACGATGCGAACAGATGGAGAACATCGTGACAACTGGAAAGATCAAGGAAAAGAGAGGCAGAGGCAGAGAAATGATGCTGAATGAACTGAGATGGTGGCTTGGGGGAAGATCATCAGCAAGTTGATTTAACATACTAAAGATCGAGATCTGTGGAGCGACATGAACGCCACGCCAGCTTGACAGGGCACGTGATGATGATGGATATCTGTTCGCAACAAAAGCACAAATAATCACAACCGATAAAACAAATATGTTCAAGAGACATATTTGCTAAATTTAAATGAAGCGCAGAAAAGTGACCAGCTTTGAATATCTAGGGACATTTCTGAATTTCCATGATCATGCGATGACAGGCATATAAGGAAAAATAAACGTTGCTCGGCTAAAAAACAAAAACAAAAAACTAAAGCAGTTAACACATATTTTGCAATGCAACAGAGAGCGACAATTGGCAGGGTACTAAACCATGCACGTATCATGGGGACAACATTAAACTAAAAAGTTAATTGCATATCTTTTACAGGACGTCACAGTCAAGGCCAGCATTTTGGCTGTTTATGATTTCTTGGCAAGTTTACGTTCAGTAGTTTGCAATTGCTTTCTGAACGACCAGCACTCATACAAATTGAAATATGATATGATAGATAACTCTGCAGTGTGCACCTGATGAGATGCTGCGAAAAATGTCAGGCCTTTTGTGTTTACAATTAAATTTTGTTTGTGCAAACAGTGGATCCTGGTTGCTGTATTACAATCAGTCCCAGGCATAGTCTTTGAGATTATTAATGATCATCATCATCACACTCTGAAAGGTCCATGGGTGCTCCGATCTCCTTCTTAACATCTTTACCATATATAGACCGTATACAGATTAATCGCACCAGTTTTGTGTTGGTTAATCACATGTCTTGTGTTCTTGATAAAATGTTTATGTCTAGCGGCTCCCCGCTTCACTTGCATCTTCCTCACTCTGGACAGGGATGCAGATTCCCAGGTTTTCTTAAAGCGTGTGAATTAGTTTTTCTCTATTACCAATGTCACTCGCCAACAAGTGAACCCATTCCGGCTTCTGAGGTACTTGTAATTTATGCCCTCAACTCAGAACGAAAAGTCAACACTTTAGTCCAACTGACTGGTGTAGTAGTTAAATCCACTACCTCGGCATCAGCGCACCGGAAATTTAATAGCAAGCGTTCTTATCCTGCCATGGTGACATCCTTCCTCACATGTGAAGTACCAGTATTTGTCTTGGGAGTCCACTGGTTTCCAGTTTTGGTTATGACGTCAAGTTTCGCGATGGCAGACATATGATCTCTTTAAGGAGACAATAGGTCACCCGGCCAGTATGGTCACTCCAGGAAGGAAAGCAATGTCAAACTATCCTCTTTAAAGATGCCTGGTTTATCGTGATTCATCAAATCACAGAACGACACGTTAAGAGAAGAAATAAATTGAAGAACTTGGTGACAATTGGCAAGATCGAGGGGAAGAGAACAAGTGGTAGGCAGAGAAGTAAATACCCAAATGGCTTGGTCACGTAGTATGGAACACTGCGCTGAGTCACGACTCTGGTGATCGAGTGAAATGGCAAAACATGACCGCCCACGCTTATCGGCACGGCACATGACGGAAGAATAAAGTATAGCTCTCCAACAGTCCCCATGAACATTTTGCTTTAGTAACGAGACGGGAGGAGAGTTCCAAACTCAACCTCAACCTCAACCTCAACCCAATAGATGCAAGCCCTTTAGAGGACTCAAGTGACCTGAACACCGATGTATCGAATTTAAGAGTTAAAACACAATTGTTTTTTTATTTAAAAAGGGGTTAAGAGGATCGACTTCACTGCACCGAGTTCTGTCCTGTATGGCTGCGTCTCATTAGTCAATGCGTCCTGCCTAAGGAGTGGCACAAAGCACCAACTCCGTAGCTCCAGCGACGATCACCAGGAGTCATCGAGAAAAATACACGCGTGAACTGAATTACATAGTCCGGAATCAAACCCAAGACATTCGGAGAGCCAGGCAGACGGCGTAATCACTTCGCCATGAAACCTTCCAGTTTTTAAGCGATTCACAAAGCACGCAGTGATATCGTATCTTCTATTATCAACTTCATTCATAACAACTTTTCATTCATAATCTAATAGAAGAAACAGCCCATTTTCTGACTTAATAAACATCCAAGTGAACAGTTATAGCTTTTACACGACCTACGAATACCCATTTTAACCACAAATACAACATTTGAATTCACTTCATCAGTGAGAGTGATATAAACGGTTCGTAAACATATCCACATAAATAATTCTGCATGTTCTTCATTATACATGCAATTTCTGATGTCTTAAAATAGCACGAATGTATTTCTAGCAGCAGTTTCTGTCCCCCTGCTGCGTCGTGGAGTGAATGTGTATGTTTGTGAAGAGTGAGATGTACATTTCCTTCAAATAGTTGATTACGTATATTACATTTACAGACTCGGTGTTAGCGAAGTTGACAGGGTGCTGTGTTGATAATGGCATTGGTGTTTTTGGACGAGGGTTGAACGCCCGTGCTCGTCCTCTCGGAAAGTGAGAGAAGGACTGGCCAATTATTACTCCGTGTGTCCAGGTATGTACAGTGTGACGGCTCTATGACACCACATTTACATAGCAGAAAACATGATTCATTTTAAAAAAATGTTATATTACATTTACCTATCTGTCTATTTAACTATATACACACCAACATAATTACCTTCTTATTTACGACTGCCTATCTACATAGATATTTACCTAACTGTTTGTATTTCTATTCGTCGGTTTCCCTGTCTAATCGATTGCCTCTCTGTCTGTCTGTCAGTCCATTGGTAGATCGGTCGTTGTTCTCCGGCCCTCCGTCAGTCCGTCCGTCTGTACGTCTGTCTGTTCGTTTGTCCGTTCTTCTGCCTGAGTTTCTTCATGTCTCTCCGTCTGTCTGATTATCTGTCTGCCTATCTGACTGTCTGTCAATATGTCTGTATGTCTGTCTATATGTCTATCTACTGACTGACTGACTCATTGTCTGTCTGTCTGTCTGTCTGTCTGTCTGTCTGTCTGTCTGTCTGTCTGTCTGTATGTCCCGCCTGTCTGTATGTCTGCATGTCTGCCTGTATGTCTATCCATCCGTCTGTCCGCCTGGGGGTTCGCTTGTCTATCCAGCCGTCCGTCCTTCCATACGTCTGTGTGTCACTCCGTAATCCTATCTGTATATATAATTTAATACAAACAGTAACCTGGACTGTTCTCTACTGCTGGCTTGTGTCAGAAGAATGTGAAACTGTCTGGGACAGGAGAAGCACAACTACTGGCTATCACGGACAGGATTACACTGACATCTACCAGAGACAGGAGGCGTGACAGTAACCCAGTAACAGAATGTCACATGTCGCCAGAACTACCATCTGCATGCGAACATTGAACCTTGAAAGCAACCAACATAAAGAAACGATAAGCTATATAGGTGTTAATAATTTCCAGACTAGTGTTTAGAAAAAAAAAAACACAGTTGTAAAGGAACCTTTACCAAGCCTTAATGGACCGTGGGTATATGGTGCTAAACCCATTTGTTTATAGACCAACGGCACTTGTAAGTGAGGTGATCAGTCTCACACAGATCGCCTTTACTTCTCTAGAGATTTACTGCATCCATTTTAGGCTGAGTCGACCAGGGAGTCCAAGTGAAAGTTAACAACTCGAGTTCGCCTGATCAATTCGAATTCGCCTGATCAATTCGAATTCACCAATGACCACCTGGCGGTAGGCGAACGTCTGGTTATTGAGCTGACGCAACGTCCCATTTGCATACTGCTATGAGTTTATTGTACGAGGGGGCTTCGGATGAAAACCTTACAAGTGTGATAGAAATTACAATAACCATGCCGTGGCCATGTCACCTGTCAAAAGTGTTGTTAGCGGTGTAAAGAGTGTTCAGCACGTGATATCACGGTGCAGATGAACACGGTGACGTCATAGGGAGGTTTAAAGATGGCCGCCCCACTTTTGACATGCAACAAGGAGGTGCAGCGTTCTGTTATCCGTTTTATTTTATTTATTTTTTTATTCATCGAAGGGGGAAACCTATAGAAATTCATCGGCGAGTGAAGGTCTAGTAAAATATCAATTATGCGGCCAAAATGTGCCGTCCAATCAATAATGTACCGTAGTCTTTTCGAATAACTGTGAATATATTTCAGCTTGAAGTATTTATCTTATCGCTTTAGTTTATGTTGTGTGATTTCTGCAGTATGTCCTGACCAGATGCAATGACATGTGCCGGGCAATAAATGGTGCAATCTTTTATTTAAATCTTCGTTACTCCAATTCACTACGGGAAAATATTGCTTTGAATATAATGAAGTAGCGTAATGTGTAATTTCAAACGAAATAAGCGAAACACATGTGTTTTTCAATGTCACCACTGAAGTTTGATCTAATAAGGGAAAATCATGGCAAGCCCGCTAACCCTATCAACAGCCGGAAGATACCGTCTTTTTCAATAAAACGCTATTTAATACCACGTAGACAAACAGGTTTCCAGTGTGCTTTTCACTAAAAAAAAAAGGTGCTTTTCACTTCACATTACCAAAAGTTACTAAGATATGCCGAAACGTTTGCTATACACTCGATAAAACCACAATTATGTTTACCGATGGGTTCGAAATCCCCGGCCTCTTCTGACAGGATCCAAGCCTTCCATCATTTGTTGGTTCTAAACTACCGCACCCTTTGATGGCATCAGTAATTTGATTTCCAAGACATTATGCTGTGTATGGGCCTGCTATGCTTGCTTGCTTATGTTCGTTGGCTTGAGCTCCAACGCGAAGTCCTGTATGTCGGATGAAGGCATCCTGTTGTCCAACATCAGTGTGATGTCATACAGGACCTGAGGTTTGCGTGAGTATCCGTTGTCCCATGTCTGGCTTATTGGTGTGCAGACTGGTGGTTCCTCGCCGTACAGTCAGACAATCTCCGACTTCGGAGGAAAGGCCAGCTATGTTACGATCTAGTCAAATATATTTCTCTTCGTCCTGATCCGCGGAGTTTGAGAATGCCTTTAACATGAACTTAAACTTACAAAGAAATCACAAACTGCCAAAAATGCTAGGATTGACAACGACGTCCTGTAAAGGATATGCAACTAGCTTCTTTTTGTTTTTTCTAAATTAAAACTTTAACATGTCATCTCAACGTTTTTCTTCAGAGATTGTAAAATGGTTAGCGATTCACAAACCGCTGTTGTTACATTAACGTTGCAAATTCCCAAAATGTTTACTTGGATGCGCTTACCGAACTAAAGCAATTAAACTGGAACAGATAGAATAAAAGTATCAATAGTTGTAAAAGAAGTTCCGTAGTTGAACATGCTGTGAAAGAAAAAGTTCAACATATAATTGAGCTGGCTTTTGTAAATGAATGGCAATTGCCTTTTTCAGCTTTGTGTGTTACACAGCACACACAACACACACCACACACACACACACACACACCACACACACACACACACACACACACACACACACACACACACACACAAACGCATAGTCCCCATCAATCACGTGGCCGGTTTCCAAAATGTGCCGTCCAATCAATATCCATTAGACCTTTCACATAACTGTGTGAATATATTTCAGCTTGAAGGATTTATCTTATTACTTTAGTTTATTTTGTGTGATTTCTGCAGTATGTACCTGACCAGATGCAATGAAATATGCCGAGCAATAAATCGTGCAATCTATCGTTAAGATCTTCGTTATTCAAATTCACTCAGGGAAAATAATGCTTTGAAAATAATGAAGTAGCATAATGTATAATTTCAAACGAAATAAACAAAATACATGTGTGTTTCAATGTCACCTCGGAAGGTTTAGGAATCTAATAATGAAAAATTGTGGTAAGCCCGCTATCTCTCGCAACAGCCGGAAGATACCTTCTTCTTCAATAAAACGCGATTTAATGGACACCTCGCAGACAAAGAGGTTTTCAGTATGCTTTTCACTAAATAAAAATGAAATGTTTCACATTGCGGTTTGTTTATATTATGCACAGTTATGTTATAATGTATTGGTATGGAAGCCGGTCTTTATAAAGCAATGGCAAACTACTGACCGTAAAAACTTGCCTAGTACATCAACAGCAGCTGAAAAATGCTGGTGTTGATTGCAACGTTCTGTAAGTAATTATTTATATCGTTTGATTGATTGATTGATTGATTGATTTAGGAACCGGCATCACAACATTTGGGGCATTCCCATTAGCGTTCCGTCCCCATCCTCAACAGCCAGCGAAGAGTTCCAGCACCAATAGTTCCAGTAGCAATCTGATTATATGTCCGTCTCGCCTTTCCTCTGAGCGTCGAGCGTCGGCCAGATCCCTTCGCCACTCCACGCTGCCTCATTCTTACCAGACCATGGCAATCCATTTGCTCCTCCGAGGTGTACACGTGCTCCCACAAGGCCGCAATCACGTCTGACTTGTCATGCATCAATACTCCACCAAGTTTTTCCGAGCCAGCCACTCTGTCCGCCTGTTCATTCCCCAGCACACCGGCATGCCCCGGAGAAAAGATCCAGATGACGCTTGCCACCCGTGACCTCCGAAGCGAAGCAAGCCGCTCTGCACGTTCCAAAGGCGGCCAGAGCAATCGCTTTAAAGACACTGAAGATTTTACCAAAAGCTATTGGTCCTTATCTCGACATTTGGGAGATGCTGCCAAAGACCGAAATTCAGGGCGTACATTATTACGCAAGGGTGTAATCACTTGTGAAGCAAATAGGACTGCAAGAGCTGTGAAAAAAAGACTGGGAAGGAAAAAAAAACAACCTCACAGCAGGAGATTTTCCTGGAAAGACACGCATTCTGTGCCCATATTGTCAAAGAATATTTCCAGCCAAAATAGGCTCCAAACTTGCATCCCCACTGGATGAAATGAATGATCATCATCATTATTGATGGACAAACACCACCAGATAAACTTGCTCTCGAAACAATCGGTGGGAAAGACTAATTCCTCTACACTTTCTCTCAATCGATAAAAATATCAGTAAACATTAAATTAATGTAATGCAAATTAGCAGATCGCTGGGCCCACTAAGTATACAGATAAATACCACAACCCTGAAACAAGTTAAAGAATTCAAATATCTTGGAAGTATGATCCGAGAAGACGGCAGATTGGACAGAGAAATCGAAATCAGATGTAAAAAAGCTAGTGCACATTACATATCAACAAACACCCTTACTGAAACATCCAAATATACCCTGTCCGCAAAACGACAGATAATAAACAGCATATTCACACCAACCCTATGCCACCAATCTCAAATTTGGACTTTATTCAAATCACACTTTCGCAAAATCAACACCTGCGAGATGAGATGCCTGAGGAGAGCTGCCAACTTAACAATCCGAGACCGAGTAACAAATGCTGTTATCATACAGACAGTGGGATCAACACCTTGTGCCACATTTATTGAAAGATAGAAGATCAAGTGGTTTGGCCATGTCGTTAGAATGCAACACCAAGCAACTACCATCACTGGCCTTACATCAAAGATCATCTGCGACAAGACCAAGAGGACGTCCAAGAAGAAAATGGATTGACGACATCAAAGGCATTGTACAATCACACGGAATGACACTATCCAGTGCCGCCCACCGGGCGCTGGAGCGCAAATTATTCCTCCCCACGACGCTTGACGGCAGAAGTGGAAATGATGATGATGAAACATTAAATTAAATTAACTAATACACAAAATCGATTTATTCAATTTGGACCCATTGATATTTTAAGAGTATTTTTTGCACAAAGGATTACCTTCCTGAATAGAACCGTATAATGTACATCCTGGCTTCCAATTAATCAAGACAAAATTAGAAGGAAGAGATAGATGGACATTCTGACCCAATCTAAACCTGCAGACGACAACCTCGTCGACCTTTCTGGAAGGCCTTTACAACATTCATTTCCGCCTCGGTCAAATGTCACCTTTGCGATTAAGAATTGGCTAGGAGATTTTGAGCGCGTGATAGGATTTTGATATAGGCGCGCGCTAGGAAGGACAAAAATGGCTGTTAAGACTGCATTTGTGGCTTTACCCATTTACTGGCATGGCGGGCGAGGATAGCGAGCAGGGAAATGATTTGTTGCTTCAGTGCCGGAGCTGGGAAGGTGGATACCGATGAATGGAGTGATGTGATAGAGGTAAATAGAAATAAACAAGCTTAAATGTGACGTCATATTTTGGTAGCAATGTGGATAGGGAACTGGGAACACATCATCATCATCATCATCATATGCGATGCCGATAAGCGTAGACGGTTATGTTTCGCCATCTTACATGATCACCAGAGTCGTCGATCAACTCTGTGTTCTTGTCTGGACCATGCGTGGTCAAATCATATAGATATATACTTCTCCGCGTTCCCCATTTTCTCTTCCCCTCCATCTAGCCTTTTATCACTAAGTTCTCCAGTTTATGTTTTCTCATAACGTGCCCAAAAATTGTGACTGTTTGCGTCTAATTTCTCTAATCAGTTTACAGTTTTCATCTGCCCATTATAGGAAAAGCTCATTCGTTTTTCTGTATGTCCTTGATATTCTTTGCATTTTCCCCAGAAACCGCTTTTCAACTACTATTAGATGTTTTTTCAGCTTGTCTGCTCATTGTCCCCGTTTCCCATCCATACGAAAGTATGGGTTCTATGTAGCACTTCAACACTTTTTTTCTCGTTGCAATTGACATCTTTTTATTAGTCAGTATGTTTTTCATCTTGCAATAGTCTACCTTTGCCATAGTGATTGGCGAACATTTAGAGATGCAATAAAAATTCAAAAGGCAAGTGACATTTTCATTTTCATATCCCTAAGAAATATGTGGAAGTCAAAGTAAATTAAATACAGTCAAACCTTCCGGTACCAAACACCGGCTCCGTGGCCAAAAGCTTGCGAACGCGGTTCGTGAGCCGTTTACCAGGCTTTCGAAACGCAGCCGTGACCGATTTGTGCAGCATACCGTGTCGCGTTGCGTTATAACGTGTTGGTATGGTATAGCCGGTCGTTCAGAAAGCAATGGCAAACTACTGAATGTAAAATGTGCCTAGTACATCAACACCAGCTGAAAAATTCTGATGTTGACTGCAACATCCTGCAAGGGATATGCAACATTAAAAAATAAATGTCCTTTACATGGCGTAGAAGTAAAACCTAGCATTTTTTGGCTGTGTGTGATTCGTGGGGAAGTTTACGTTCAGTAGTTTGCCATTGCTTTTTGGCGGCCGACACCCATACCATTTCATTAAAAAAAGAAAAAAACAGACATAATGCATCATATTGCATCAATGTTGGTGGAAATTATGTTGAGAAATAAAGGGACAATGTATGTATAAAAATAAACTGGTTTCAAGTTGTTATCATATTTTGTTATTTTTCTACATCCATTTGTGACTTACTTATTAACTTACCCTCGTACTTCGAAAAATAATTCAGGTAATTTAAATTCGTCTCTCATAGCTATCTAGAGATTACATTAGTTCGGATAATTACTGGGCGACTCTCGTATTCATTAATTGGATTCTGCATGGAATAGTGGGACTAAATTGGTACAAAAAGAACCACCAATGCGGAAGTCATGGAGAAAACCAGAAAAATTCAAAATAATAAAAACCGGAGTTAGATAGGATAGACTCTGAGAAAAACTGATGACAGTATAATTAGGCACAACCTTGTCTGGATTGCACAATGAGAATGAAATAGTGCAAGACCTAACACAAACGAAGAAGAGAATTAAAGACACAGATTAACGATATGACAACTATTTATTGTTGTTGTTTGTCCATCAAGAATGATGATGACCATTCATTTCATCCAGTGGGGTTGAAGGTGTGGAGCCGTGGGTTCTAAGATGGCTGATAAGGCCTATTTTGGCTCGAAATGTTCTTTGACAATGTGGGCAAAGAATGCTTGACGTCTCTGGAGGAAGATTTCCTGCAGTGGTTTTTCTGTCCTGCCTTTTCTTCACAGCTCTTGCAGTCCTGGTTGCCTCACATATGACTGCACCTTTGCGTAATGATGCACGCCACGAATTTCGGTCTCTGGCTGCAGCCTCCCAGGTGTCATGATGAATTCCAAAAGCATTCAGTGAAATTTTCAGAGTGTCTTTAAAACGTTTCCTCTGGCCACCTTGGGAGCGTTTGCCACAACGCAGTTCGCTGTAAAAAATTCGTTTAGGGAGCCTGTGATCTGGCATGCGAGTCAAGTGACCAGCCCAACGAATCTGATTCTTCATCAGTATAGTGTGGATACTGGGCATGGATGCCCTTTCTAGGACTTCAGTGTCTGGAATCTTGTCTTGCCATTTAATCTTCAGTAGCTTCCTTAGGCAGACTGTGTGGAAGTGGTTTAATTTCCTAGCGTGTCGCTGATAAACAGTCCAGGTTTCACAAGCATATAGCAGTGTGGATAATACAACTGCTTTGTAGACTTTTAGCTTTGTTTGCAGGCTTATTCCAGTTCTGTCCCATACATTCTTGTACAGTCTGCCAAAGGCCGCACTGGCCTTGGAGATTCTTGCATTCACTTCGTCATCAATTGTGGCAGCTTGTGACACGGTGCTGCCAAGATAAGTGAATTTGTCCACAACACTTAGTCTATGATCATTCACTTTGATATTCGGCACAGTGTGATTACTTCCTGGAGCTGGCTGGTACATAACTACAGTCTTCTCCAAGTTGATATTGAGCCCAAAGTTGGCACAGGCATGTGAGAAAGCTGAAACATTATGTTGCATGTCCGCCTCTGAGTTGGCGTATAGAGCGCAATCATCAGCAAACAGGAGCTCTCTGACGGTGTCGCTGTTAATTTTGGTTTTAGCTTTCAGCCTTCTGAGATTGAATAACTTTCCATCCATACGGTAGTTGATGTCTATTCCAATGTCGTCGTTCTCGAAGGCATTCATCAACATGGCTGAAAACATGAGGCTGAACAGTGTTGGTGCCAGGACACATCCTTGCTTCACTCCATTGGTGCCAGGAAAGGGTTCAGACAGTTCACCATTGTCCTGTACTCTTGCCTGCATGCCGTCATGAAATAGCCGCACTATTTGGACAAACTTTCGTGGACAGCCATATTTTGCCATAGTCTTCCACAGTCCTTCTCTGCTGACTGTATCAAAAGCCTTGGTAAGGTCAATGAAAGTGGAGAACATTTCGCAGTTCTGTTCCTGACATTTCTCTTGCAGCTGCCTTGCAGCGAAAATCATGTCAACAGTTCCACGTTCTTTTCTGAAGCCACATTGACTCTCAGGAAGAAGACCTTGATCGAGATGGGCTGTGAGGCGATTGAGAAGAATTCTGGCGAGTATCTTCCCTGCAATTGAAAGCAAGGAGATGCCTCGGTGGTTGTCACAGGATTGGCGGTTTCCTTTACGTTTGTAAAGGTGGACTATTGACGCGTCCTTGAAATCGTGTGGCATGGTCTCGTTCACCCATATGTTTGTAAAGACTTGGTGAAGCTGCTCTGTTAGGACCGGCCAACCTGCCTTGTATATCTCTGCTGGGATGGAGTCAGGACCAGGTGCCTTGCCGCTGGAGAGTTGTTGGATGGCTTTGTTACTTCCACTATGGTTGGCAGGGCATCAAGTGTCTCATTGGTGGGAACTTGAGGAAGGCAGTTGATGGGTTCATCATCGAAGAAGGAAGTTGCATTTAAGATTTTGCTGAAATGCTCTGCACAGCGTTGAAGGAATTCCTTCTTATCGGTGACCAATGTTCCCCCATCTGCACTGAGGAGGGGAACTATGCCTGGTGATGTAGGACCATAGACCGCTTTCAGTGAGTCGTAGAAGTTTTTCATATCATGTCTGTCAGCAAAGCCCTGAATTGCATCAGCTTTGCTGCTCAGCCAGGAGTCCCGCATGTGCCGAAGTTTCTGCTGCACTACTCTCTGAATGTTCTTGAAAGCATCGTTTTTTGATGTTGACTTTGAGTCATTCAAATGTGCCTTGAGGAGAAGATGTTTCTCAGCCAGCAATTGGTTGATGTCTTCGGAATTTTCATCAAACCAGTCTTTATGCTTTCGGGGGGCTGGACCCAGGATTTCCATAGCAGTTTTGTAGATTATGTCCTTTAGGGCTCTCCATTCTGTTTCTGTATCCTGTTTAGCTGCAGCATTGGGCTTGAGGCGGTCTTCCAGCATATTTTCAAACGACTGCTGCATTTTCTCGCTGTTTAGGCGGGTGACATTTAGCTTTTTTTGCATTTTCGCCCTTTGAGGACGCCGTGGTGGCCTGATGTGGATGTTTATTTTCGAGACAATGAGACGATGGTCTGTCCAACATTCGGCACCACACATGGATTTTGTCACTCGAACGTCTTGTCTGTCACCCCTCCTGACGATGACATAGTCAATGAGGTGCCAGTGTTTCGAGCGAGGGTGCATCTACGATGTCCTATTTCTCATGGGGAGACGCAAAATTGTGTTCGTAATCAGGAGATTGTTGGGTGAAGAATGACTTTCGCGATGACTTGGATTAAAGTGAGGAAGAGTTGCGCTATGACAACTATTTAGTTAGTTAGTCTCGGTTCAAAATTTACGGCAACAGGTCATCCCCATTATGCTCCGTTCCTGTGCGAGTGAATATAACACAAAATGCTCCTCTCTGTCAATTGTGAAAAGTGGAGCAGACAGGAGTCTCGGCAAGCCAACAGCCCGCATAGGTACACTGTGCATAATGCCGCCGCCAGAATGCCAACACAAAAGTCCTCCACGAAAAATACAGTTCATAGTCAATAGAATCAGCAGTCACCAGAAAGACTTAATGGACCCGGGTTTTATCCCACATGACTCGGACTTTTTCCGCAGTGAGACCCGCCGAAAACGCTGCACAAAGCTCCAGCGACGATTGCCAGAAGTCTCCTGAAAAATGCACTCGTGAATCGAAAAGGCAAACCAGTCAATTCTGTGGTAGCCGACCATTGTTCTGAATATGCAGTTCGCTGTGCAAACAACAGCGGACAGATGTAAAAGCTATCCACACGAAATTCACATCTCACAGTGTCGCGCCACACACACACACTCAGTAGCAGGACGACGGAACCATGTACTACCAGTCCAACATGAGGAAAATGCGAATGCAAACCTTAGCCACAAGCATAAACACGCCAGAGGCCTGAACGGTTCAACGCCTAACCACAGTGTTGGGGACCGGTCGTCATCCACTATATGACAACTTGCATCATTGTCGTCACAGACACAAACGATACATAACCAGTCCGAGATAGGACTCATAAGACAAGAATTAGGGTGAATAAACCCACAAAAACCACGGACCTCAACAATAACCACAGCTGATGAAGCAAGTTAGACGAGGCCGAATTTGTAATTTTTGTTTTTGAAAATTGGAATTGGAATTGGAGGGGAAAAGAACAAGGGGAAGGCAGAGAGGTAAATATCTGGATGGTGTGGCCACTTAGAATATTCGAGACAAGTACACGAAGCCGATGGTGTTCGTGTAAACGATGGCGAAACATGAACCCTTACGCTTATCGGCATTGCACATGATGCTGATAAACTATATGAGGGTGACAAGAAGTCATCTGCAGGAGATAGCACACAATAGGACGGCCTGGTGTGACTTGTTATCTCCCCAGTGTGAGATAATGGAGACAAGAGAGATAAATGTGACTCGGTGTTCAGGACATTTCTCCAACCAGCACGAGCCACTTGTCTCAGCGGTTTTAATTAACTGAATTAGTTTGCGTGTCGTCAACAAGACAACTTAGACTGCATCACTCAGTTATATAACGGAGTTGTACAATAAAGATATCAAAGCAGTACAACGCAACATCTCTGTGGATGTTCTATTGTGCAGTCAAAGAAAAACTTAGCCCATTTGAATCGCTATGATATAAATATAACTGTCATCTTTTAAAATATGCAAACAGACATCTACTGCCTATAACTCCTTGCGATGTATAACCGGAAGGGAAGGTGGGAGGGTGGGAGGGGGGGGGGGGGGCTTATGCCCGTATAATTAAGGCCACCTGACTAGTGCAGTCGCAGCGAACTCTGCAGGTTAGGGTTTTCTTTTTGCCCCAGACAAAGAAAAAACACTTTACTGAGGATTCAAACTCTGGTCTCCTAAAGGAGAGCCTGACATTCTAGCCACTCTGCCAGTCGCTCAACATAACGCTAATAAACATAACGCTAATAAACATAACGCTAATAAACATAACGCCAATAAACATAACGCCAATAAACATAACGCCAATAAACATAACGCCAATAAACATAACACCAATAAACATAACACCAATAAACATAATACCAATAAACATAACACCAATAAACATAACGCCAATAAACTTAACACCAATAAACATAACACCAATAAACATAACGCCAATAAACATAACACCAATAAACATAACACCAATAAACATAACGTCTAAGAATATCTTGGGTAAAGAAAAGAACAAATGCATCCATACTTCAAGAGCTGGATATTGAAGAAGGTTGGCTATTAAAGACGATAAAACAAATAAAATTGAAATTTGTTGGTCACTTTAAACTTCACGAAAGTTTGGAGAGAACAATAATGGAGGGGTATATGCCGTGGAAGAGAGGAAGAGGAAGGCCAAAGAGAAGATGGGTACAGGATGTGGCGGATGATCTCCAGATGGGTGTATCGGACGCGGGACATCTTCCTTATGATCGAGAGGTTTTCCGGAAGGTTGGTATGGGAGAGAGGTTCTGCGAAGGACATGCTACTGAATTAATGAATGAATTATGAGGGGTATATGCCGTGGAAGAGAGGAAGAGGAGGGCCAAAGAGAAGATGGGTACAGGATGTGGCGGATGGTCTCCAGATGGGTGTATCGGACGAGGAACATCTTGCTTATGATCGAGAGGTTTTCCGGAAAGGTGTTATGGGAGCGAGGTTCTGCAAAGGACATGCTACTGAATGAATGAATGAATGAATGAATTAACATAACGTTAATAAACAGAACAATAATGAACATAACGCTAATTAATATAACGCTAGCTTCACATTCATCCGAATACAAAAATGAACAATGCCATTTTATTCTTTTCCTGTCCCTACGTCTCTGGACAGTGTGAGGTAGGTCTTCCTCTGTTTGCCCTGTGAGTTCCAGAGAAAGGTTTTCTAGTTATACCATTCACAAGATTGCTCCGTGGCGAAGGTGTTACGGACGCATTTTGTAATCAAGCATACCGCGTTCGAAACACAGGCGGGGAGATTTGGCAGCAGACCGCCTTGCGTTAATTTTTTATTTTATAAAATGGTATGGGCTGACGGTCGTTCAGAAGCAACGGTAAACTATTGAACGTAAACTTACCAAGAGATCACAAACAGCCAAAAAATGATGCGCTTGACTGCGACGTCCTGTAAAGGATATGCAACTAACTTTTTTTTTAAAACTACTACGCCGCGAAGACTCCCGTCCACACTAGTTATCCTGTCTGACCACAGTTAGCCCCTCTATTCTTTGCAGGCACCAATTAATGAAAATGTGTGGTTTTAGACAGTAAAGGCAAACTACTGAACTAACTTTGCCCAATAAATCACAAACGCCCAATTAATGCTGGGGTTGATTACAACGTTTTGTAAAGGACATACAATTAAAATTTTACTGTCTGGGGTAGTTTTTAATAATTACATTTAGATGGTCTATATTTTGGTCCTTGAAACGGCATGACAGATTGAAGAGGACAATAATGGAGGGTTATATGCCCGGGAAGAGAGGAAGGCCAAAGAGAAGATGGCGTGCAGGATGTGACGGATGATCTCCAGATGGATGTATCGGACGCGGAACATCTTGCTAATGACCGAGACATTTTCCGGAAGGTTGTTATGGGAGGGGGGGGGGGCGTGTTCTTAATCTGTGCAGTGTAACTGATATAAGGTTAGTGATAAATATTCTATGTTTGTGTGCTATATTTAATGTCCTTTGACTCCCACAAACTTCCTAGTGTTTTAAAAGTTCATCTAAGCAAATTATAAGTATTAACATTTCACCCAGCAATTTTACAACGCGTATTGGACAGACTGAACAGAAGATCCATCCTTACATCTCCCGTCAACACTTCACTGAGGCTAATTGAAGAAGAAGAAGAAGAAGAAGAAGAAGAAGAAGAAGAAGAACAAGAACAAGAACAAGAAGAACAAGAAGAACAAGAAGAACTAGAACAAGAAGAACAAGAACAAGAACACAGAAGAAGAAGAAGAAGAAGAAGAAGAAGAAGAAGAGAAGAAGAAGAAGAAGAAGAAGAAGAAGAGAAGAAGAAGAAGAAGACGAAGAAGAAGAAGAAGAAGAAGAAGACGACGACGACGACGACGACGAAGAAGAAGAGAAGAAGAAGAAGAAAAGAAGAGAAGAAGAAGAAGAAGAAGAAGAAGAAGAAAAGAAGAAGAAGAAGAAGAAGAAGAAGAAAAGAAGAAGCAGAAGAAGAGCAGCAGCAGCAGCAGCAGCAGAAGAAGAAGAAGAAGAACAAGAACAAGAAGAAGAAGAAGAAGAAGAAGAAGAAGAAGAAGAAGAAGAAGAAGAAGAAGAAGAAGAAGAAGAAAGACGACTCAACAATGTTTACTATATGTATTTATGCATTCATGTGCCGATAAACTTCGCCATAATTCAAGAGGCGTATACTTAACACGTGTCAGATACGAAAAGTTCAACAGGACATTTTTCATGAACTCTACGCAATAATTCCTCATGTCATAAACATTTAATATCATCATTAACATGGATAAACTCACTCCGAAAATAAAACCAAATACTATACATTTGCAGAACCTGCTTTTCCCTAACTTGTGAATTAATTGTCAGCAGGCACGTAGTCCACGAGGGCGAGTACAATCGTTGCACGTGGTGCCTTCGCGGGTGTCGGCCATGATGGGTGTGCGTGAGTTCTTTACGAGAGCGGGTCGGATAGAATTCGTTATATAATATTGTTGGCTATCTGTGATAGCCTCATCTTTTTTAACACGATGAATATTGTGATTTGGGTTTAAATGAGGGACAAAATATGAGAGAAGAGACGGAGCGAGGTGCTGGAGAGGGATACATGGACAGAGTGAAGGAGACGGGAGAGATAGGAGGGGTAGATAGGGAAGAGAAGATGAGAATGAGAGGAAAAGATAAACAAGGAGAGATACATGGACGCGTATTGAAATGGAATTTAAAGAGTAAGAGATAGGAAGCATGTTTTTCAGAGAAAGGGGAGTAGAATGAGAGGATATAGGTAAAGCTGTGAGACACGAATGTGTGTGTGTGTGTGTGTGTGTGTGTGTGTGTGTGTGTGTGTGTGTGAGAGAGAAAGAGAGAGAGAGAGTAGAATGAGAGGATATAGGTAAAGCTGTGATACACGAATGTGTGTGTGTGTTGTGAGAGAGAGAGAGAGAGAGAGAGAGAGAGAGAGAGAGAGAGCGAGAGAGAAAGAGAGAGAGAGAGAGAGAGGGAAGGGAGAGAAGCAGACAGCGGTGAGAAATAACGAGAGAGGATGATATAGATGCGTTAGATGCTTGCTTGCTTACTTGCGTTCGCTGGCTGTGAACTACAGCGTGAAGTCCTGCACGACGGATGAAGGCATCCAGTTGTCCAACATCAATGTGATATCATACAGGACCTGAGGTTTGCGTGAGTATCCGTTGTCCCATGTCTGGCTTATTGGTATGCAGACTGGTGGTTCCTCGCCATGCAGGCAGATACTCTCAGGCTTCGGAGGAATCATCGATCCGACTGATGTTAGCCAGGTCCTCGAAAAGGACCTGTTGCCCAGGACGCATGACGTTGACGTGTCAGCAGGTCTTGGTCAGTATAGATCCTGGCCCTGGTGCCTTGGAAACACCTCTGTGTCCCATGCGTTAGATAATATCGTTAGCTGTCTGTGAGAACCTCATCTTTCTTAACATGATGAATATTGTGATTTGGGTTTAAATGGCGCTCAAAAATGGGAGAAGAGACGGAATGAGAAGTTGGGAAGGGATAAGTTGGCAGAGTGAAATAGACTGGAGAGACACGAAGGAGAGATGGGAAAGAGTGACTGAGATTGAGAGAAAAAGGCAAACAAGATGACACAGACACGCCTTGAGAGAGAATTCAAAGAATAAGAGATAAGGCCGATGTGTTCATTAGTTTTACATATTACCATTGTCCCTAGCCATTAGGCGAACGCACTCAGACTTCTGAGGTAGTTTTAACTTACGTTCCCAAGTCAAGGACGAGAAGTCAACATTTTAGTGGAAGTGATGTGTGTAAGGGTTGTACTCACTACCACAGCACCTGTAAACCGGAAGTTAA
>JACEFZ010012367.1:745000-770000 GCA_014155875.1 Cepaea nemoralis
TTAAAACTAGAGTGTGATGATTAGCACTGTTAGTTGAAAACTAGTTAGAGTAGTGAAGTGATAATTGGCTCTGCTAGGATGAATAGGATAGCGGGATGATATTTGGAGAGATTTAAGATGGGTTGGGAGATGATGAGGAAAGTGTCCAATGGGGGGATCTTTCAGTGGTTTGCCCACTGAAGTTTTGCACCTTGTTTATGGGTCTTTCCTTGTCATAGCCTGATTCGGACGTAGGTGAGGAGCTAATAAGCTCTATGACAGAGTTTAGTTAGCTGAGAAATAACAGAGCAAGGCAATAGGCTTACACTCAGCCGGTAGGATCAGTGACTAGTGCTATCACCAGATGTATTGTTTCTCTAACAGGTTCCCTGCCAGTTACGAGGAAGTTCAACACTGGTTTTGAAGAAGTGCAACTCCAATTAGAAGAACACCAGTTGGCCACTCAAATGCTTTCTTACGGAAAACGAATAACACCCGAGACGAAAGGGAGTATAATGTTTTTGCTGGACTCATAATCAGGAGGGTTCACCATAACAGGGCTCAGAAGAGCCAGCCAATATAACGACTCCTGCGTGTTAAGGTTCACCTAGGATGGGTGATGATTGTTGATATGTCACACATCATACAAACATTGTTAAAGGAACGAGAACATTACAATGTAAGTCACATCGTGTGATAGATTCCAGTGAAATATTACAAAAGACATCATACTTGAGACGTTATAGACATTAGTTAAGATCAAGTATATTAACAATAACAGTGATACCTAAGTACACACAACAAAGGATTCGTACAATTTTTAGGAACGATAGGAACTTATGTGTAGTGTGCAAGCGGTCCATGATCAGCTGTAATTACAAGCAGTATCTATTTCGGATGATCAGGAAGATGGAATACCAGGTAGCTACAGATGACAGTCGGTGTCCGGCAGGAGAGATACAGTACTGGGTGAGATGGACTTGTTCTGACTTAACGGGCTGTGGTGTGTCCTTGCAAGGATGAACTGACTATGCTATTATCTGAGGGTCCGATCCTACACACATTATAGAACACATCACACATTTTCTTCGCATACACGTCTCACGTACATTACACTTTTCTTTTAATAAATTAATCTTTATTAATTTTTTAGAATCAAGAGTTGTTGAATATGTTGCGTGGGGAAGAATGAGAGGGAGCATAGTACGACAGTGATAGAGAGAGGAAAAGGTGTCCATGAACTGAAGGAGTGTGTTGGACGGAAGCTGGTGGATTCTCCAGGATATTGATAGGGAAGAAAAATTATAATGTGGGTGTTGAATCCCCTCACTCCAGGGACGACACTTTAAAGGAAGACACGACAGTCATCTACACTGATGGGTCAGTGGTGAGAAACAGACGTAGTGGCTGGGACTTTATTGCAAAGGCTAATGGGCGAGTCATGAAAAAGGAGAGTCTGGCATATGAGACTACGACCTCCAGCATGAGAATGGAGGTGGAGGCAGTAACAGCGGCATTCCGGTGGCTAGAGGAGACTACTGCAACACACGTTGTATTCATTACGGATTTAAAGAATATGCTTAGCAAGGTGGAGAACGGAATGTTTCGTGTGGAATGGCTCTCGTCGCTTCAGAGGTCACAGATCGTGAGAATTGTATGGATATTTTGCCCTGGCCATGCTGGTGAAAGGGGGAATGAACAGGCTGATAGGCTAGCAGGGAATGCACCTCTTGGTGGAATTTTGCCTATGGACAAGGGGGAGGTGGTCGTGCGTTTGTGGGACCAGGCGGGGGAACAAATTGAGAACCCATATGTGGAAAGAATTAGATTGCGGGGAATCGGCAGGGGTTCTGGAAGAATCTCAAAACTGAGAAGGAAGACCAGGAGAACTTTTAATCAGATGGCGATGGGAACGATTAGTAGTATGCCTCTTCGCTGGCTGTTGAACGAGGGGACGGAGCACATATGGGAATGTCCTGAGTGCAGCGATGTCGGTTCTTGACTCAACTCAACTCAACTATAATAGTGATGGACTGAATTTTGCATGTGGATTAGCTTTCCCTATTAACAGTGTCCCTCGCCATCAGGTGAACCCATTCTGACTTCAGAGGTACTTGTAATTTACGTGTCTAAGTCTAGGACGACAGGTAAACATTTTATTTCAGCTGTCCGGTGTAGGGGTTGAACCGCTAACCTCGGCATTAGCACAACGGATGTTTAAGAACACGCGTTCTTGCACATTCGGCCATGCGGAGCTGCGGAGGATCGATTTCATGGCACCGGATTGTATCATATATGGCTGGGTCTCTTCCCATAGAGCAGTCTGTGGAAAGTGTCGCACAGAGCACGAACTCTGTTGACGGGCCGGCGTCTCGGAGACAATTGCACTCATAAACCGAATGACGGAGACACAATCCCATTCCCTTCGGAGCGCTAGACAAAAAACTGTACCACTTCACTATAGAGACCGAATACAAAGAAAACGAAGAAGAAGAAGAAGAAGAAGAAGAAGAAGAAGAAGAAGAAGAAGAAGAAGAAGAAGAAGAAGAAGAAGAAGAAGAAGAAGAAGAAGAAGAAGAAGAAGAGGCAAGAAGCAGAAAAAAGAAGAGCTACAGAGAGAGATAGAAGAGGGGAAAAGATCAATAGAGAGAGAAGGAGTGGGCGAAACCAGAAGAAGATGATAAGAATTCCATGGAAAACAATTCATCACACCATGAAGCGTGGAAGAATGAAATGAGCTTCGTGAAAAATATCTCAGCTCTTTGAAGTTCACTGAAACACGTCGCAAGGTATCATAAATGTGAGCAATTAAAACCCAGGGCGAGTGCTAGACTGTTCAATAAATAAACATAAAGATTCAATAAAGATATCAAAGCTGCGAAATCTGCATCAAGAACAAAAGGCCGCAGCCAGCTAGCTAAATTGATTCTTATCATTTCAACAACATTTGATTCATTATCCATTTCGCAAGCACTAAATAAGAAAATACTGTGGTAGTGAAAGTAAATGTTACAGAAATATGCATAGAATAGTATGGAACAGACAGATGAAAATACTGATATTCCTGTGAGATTTGAATGTGGAAGAATCTTACCTCATAAACAGTATCAGAGGCCGGACGTTGATATAATCATCATCATGCGCCATGGCGATAAGCGTATGCGGTCATGATAAGAGTATGCAGATCACCAGTGTTGTGGATTAGCTGATATTCATCTATTTCTTTATTAGCTTGTTGTTTCCAATATATGTTTTTCAGGTCTAGGGTTTATCCCATCAATGTGTAAATATGTAATACAGTTTATCATGTTGACGTGGTTTATGTGATCGAAAGGCTTTGTATAGCCATTGAAGCAAAGGTGTGTAGGTCTTTTGAGACGTGGGGGTTAACCACCGACCCGTCCTGTCCCCTCCATAAGAAAGCCCAGATAGTCGAGACAGCGGAAGACGTGCTGTCTGGTTGTAAGGTCGCCCTGACCCAAGGGCGGTTCACTTGGCGGCATAACAAAGTCCTGACCGAATTGGCCGCCATAGTGGACGTAGCACGAATGAAGGCTAACAAAGAGGGGAACGGACCGAGGCCGATGGAAATTTCCTTCGTCCGAGCAGGGCGCAAAAATGGTAAAGCTGACGACCTGCCGCTTGCTACCGTCTTCGACGGTGCGAGGGACTGGCAACTGACCGTAGACCTGTAGGACCGTGGCGATTACCCTGAGGTAATCCGAAGGTTTGGCTTGCGACCTGACATTGTGCTTAGCTCCTCGTCAGCCAAGCAGCTAACGCTGATTGATCTGACTGTCCCGTACGAGTCGAATATTGAGGAGCAGCACCTGAACAAGATAGAGAAGTACAATGACATGGTCGCGAGTCTCAGGCGGGAGGGTTACACCGTTAGGCTGTTCGCCATCGAGGATGGCGCGCGAGGTCTTGTCTCCTACTCCGTGTTCGATGTGCTGAAGCGAATGGGCATCAAAGGACGTGCAAGTGCCCGGGCCCAAAAACAACTGTCTGAGGCTGCCGAAAAGGCCTCGTGCTAGCTGTGGAACTGCCGCAACCTAAATTGGAATGAGTCTCGCCACTAGTATGGTTAGAAGCGATGACTGCAATACCAACAATTTCACAATCAAAACCACGAACTTTACAGACGTCTCGTGTCAGCTCTCTAGCCCTTCCTTCGAACGTGGTGGCGAGTCCCAGTGTAGTCAATCACGCAAATGTCGGCCGACGTCCAACCTCCACAATATAGCGGTAATCGACCGTAGATCGCACCCAGTCCTAACGCATTTAGCATATCCCCCACCTCACATTGTCACGAGATATGCGTACTACGTGGTCCAGTCAGTTGCAGACAGACCAAGAGGTGGGTCCGAGTAGAAAGGAAGAATCCGCTTCCCAAAAGGGTGTAGTGCCGTGAACTGGGCACGAGGAAGGTACACGGCAACGGAGATAAGTGGAGGCGGCAGAGGCCGTGACGGGGGATGAAGTTAACATCCCACGACCACACGTGTCAAGAGGTAAGCAAAGACTGCACGGGCTCTCTCCACCGAGGGAGGTAGGGCTTGAGAATGGACAAGGTAACAGCAAAGGGACAAGCGTAATATCAGGGATAACTAAATGACCGAGAGAACATCTCCACGGCAGGGGACAGACGCCCGGAGTCATGACCCGGGCGGGCCCGCCCCAAGAGAGTGTCAAGAATGTAAAGGGTAGAAACACTCGAAGTAAGGGTCGATACACTCGAAGTATCCTGAAAGGGATATGCAACTTTTAAAAAAAAAATAATATTATTATTGTCGTCATAGTCAGCATCATATATCATGCCGACACAGCGTGGGTGGTCATGTTTTGCCATCTCACTCGATTGTCAGAGTCGTGGATCAGCTCTGTGTTTTTTGTGTCTCGACCATGCCACCTGGTCAAGTCATGTGGATATTTATCTTTAATATTATGGTTTGGTTGAAGTCTATGCTCCAACAGAGGATGAAGGACAGCAGTAGAAGAAGAAGGAGGAGAAGGAGGAGGAAGAAGAAACACGAAGAAGAAACAGATATTGAGGAATTAGTTGAAAAACAGACATTATTTATGTAAAGAACAACGCTGAAAGCATATATGCTTACATATTGTGTGATTCGTTCGAGTGGCCTGGTTTTCCATATCGATCCAGACTAAAATTGGAACCATGGATGCCATTGTAATTTTAGACCGCCAGTGTGATATGGACCGCATCGCTCATTGTGTGGCGTTCGGTCTAAAAGTATGGGACAAGGACCAAGTACTCAACACGTTCCACAGATTGAAAAAGGTCCCATGCTTTAACTTTACCATACAGACCTTGAAAAATGTATACGATCTTACATATACTAGGCGTTTGCACCATTATACATACATTCAGACATTAAGAGAAACAGATGAACAAACCAGCAGACAGAACAGCCATGCAGGTGGACATCCAGGCAGACATGAATCAGACGATTGTATCCATCCATCCATCCATCGTGTGCCATGCCGATAAGCGTGGGCGGTCATGTTCTGCCATTTCACTCGATCACCAGAATTGTGGGTCACCTCCGTGTTCCTGTCTCGACCATGCCACTTGGCCAAGCCATTCAGGTATTTGCTTCTTGGTCTTCCCCTTGGTCTCTTCCCTTCGATCTTGTGTGTGGGTAGGTGCGGGATATGTGAAATGGTGGGGAGATGTGTGTGTGCGTAGGGGATGTGTGGCTGAGGGATGTGTGTTTGGCTGGGTGGTTGGAGGTGTATGGGTGGAGGAGGATATGTGGGTGGCTGATTGTTGGTGGGTAATGGGACGAGTGGAGGATATGTGAGTGGGTGGGGAGATGTGTGTGGGTGGGGGATGTGTGGGTTGGGGAATGTATGTGTGCTTGGGGTGTGGGTGGATGGGATGTGTGGTTGGTGGGAGTGTGTGTGGATGGGGAGATGTGTAGGTGCGGGGATGTGGTGGATGGGTGGGGGGAATGTATGTGTGCCTGGGGTATGTGTGTGTGATTGGGTGGGGGATGTGTGGGTGAATGGGGGATGTATGGGTGGATGGTGGATGTGTCTCATAATATGGTAATATGCATTGTTTATGTTTACAAAATTCATTTGACAATGTTTTTCCAATGCACTATTGATGAACGAAAGATGAGTAATTGGAAGGTCCGAATGAAAGACGAGCCTGCGTGCCCAATTTGTTACCCTTTGAAAATAAAGTCCGTTCGTTCGTTCGTTCGTTCGTTCGTTCGATCTTGCCAATCTTCACCAAGTTCTCCAATTCATTTCTTCTCATCTCATCTCATCTCATCTCATTTCATCTCATCTCATCTCATCTCATCATGTTCCTCTTGTACCTTGCGGTGTCGAGGTGAAGTATAAACATCGTGAGAGTGCCCGATTATGGGCTTTATATATCGATATTCCCATGGACTCTGCTATTCCCTCTGTCCAACGTTTACGTGGTCGGCCTCTTCCTCTGTTTCCATCTGGTCTGTATATCATTGCTTGTTGTGGTATACTGTTAGTTGGTAACCTACTTGCATGGCCAAACCATTCGACTTGCTGCTTTCTAATAAAATCTAGTGCTGCTATAACCCCCACCTTAGTCCTGATTTCTTCATTTCTGATCTTATCTCTGCTTGATGCATTGAGTATTCTTCTCAGGAATCTCATTTCTGTTTTGTGATTTTTCTTTTCTCTTTTTCTGTCATTGTCCAGGTTTGGCATTGGTAACATAGATTTGGTGGGAAGATTGTGTTGAAAAGTGCTTTCTTAGTAGTTAAGGATACATGTTTGTTCTTTAGTATTGGTGTCATTTGTCCAATGAGTTGGTGTGCCTTATTGCATCCATTTTCGATCTCGTCTTCTGATTTGCCATTTGATGATATTATACTTCCTAGGTACTTGAAACTCTTTACTTGTTTCAAGGGATGTTCGTTTAAGTGAATCGTTGTTGCTTTTTCTTCTTTAGCTATAGTCATTACTTCTGTTTTACTTGTGCTACTTTTCATGTTATGTTCCCTACACATTTCGTTTAGACTGTTCATGTAGTCTGGTAATTAAGCTTCTGATTTTGCTATTAGTGCTTGGTCGTCCGCAAACAGGGGTTCTCTAATGGTTAAATTTGCCGATGGTTCTTCTTCTGTGTTCTTGTCATGCGGTGTTCTTGCGGACTCTGTTCGTCTGGTTTCTTTACATATTCTGTCTGTATATGTTATAAACAAGAGAGGGGACAGGACACAACCTGTTTTAATATATCTCCAATATTTATGGTTCGTTTCTTTTGTCTTTGGTTTTCAATAATTAGTGAAGGAACATAATTTCACCCTTTATCTTACATAAATAAGAACATAGATGCATCCAAATGTTTTGCATCCTCTGAAATATTACACAAACATATTTTGCTGGTTTCTTTTCTGTTTATTTTTGACAATTATTTAAGGATCATACGTTTCACATGTTATCTGACATAAATAAAAGCACCGATGCTTCTAGGCGTATCAAGTCGTCTTGTTTCTTTGAAATATTACTCCAACAAATATGGCTGCCATTTGCGTGGGTTTTGTTATTGGTGATAATTGAAGGTTCGCATCAAATGCCCCGTAGCCCCTGCCCCAGCAAAGCTGTAAACCTCCCGTTTTGTGTGCGTTTCTATTTGGTACAAAGGGGGCTATTACATTTTCTCCTTGTTCCTCCCAGATTTGTGTTTCATGTTTTTTATTTATTTTGTTCTTGTGGCAGTTTTTCTAATGTCCATTGCGGCCGATTTGCATCGTGCTTTTCATAATCTTTATTTTCATTTGTAAATGCTCAATATTTAATAACCCTAAATAAATTCTTCCTTTTCGAATATTTTTATTGTCCCTATATTGCTCTATATATGGTTGTCGTCTTTATACTGCGTCCTAGTCTATCTACGCCGGTCTCCCTGGTCTTGGGGTTACACGACTTTCTCCGTAATCCCGTATACTCTCGTAACGTGACGTGACGTGCGCGAGAATTGGTAGCGGTTCTCTCCGCGTCGGCAACTTAGGGGTATGTGAGCCGGTCGCTCAGAAAGCAATGGAAAACTACTGAGCGTAATCTTGCCAAGAAATCAACAATCAGCTGAAAGATGCTGATGTTGACAGCGATGTTCTGTAAAGGATATGCGAAATAAAAAGGTGTATCTACACGTTTTGTTTCAATCACCGTATTCTTCGAAATTTCACCTTTATTTTAATTTGTGAGTGCAACATGCATAATGTATGTGCGTTAGATGAGTGGTTGGACGTGCCGAGTCAAGACGTGTCTACGTGCCCAGTGTGTGACTCTTTGAAAATGGAGTTGCTTTATTCGTTCGTCCCCAAGAGATTTTGTTTTCGTGACAATTGTTGATTAAAAAACACATTTTCTCCCGAACGTTACAGACCAATATGTTTTTTTCTCCCAGTCTGTCCAGGTTCTGTCTGTCTCCTCCTGGTTTGTATGGGGTAGTTTGACGTAGCTGTTAGTGCACTTACTCTCTCAGAAAATGTAAAATAAGTTAGATGCTCATGTGTATCCCGTTTCTTAGCCGGGGATGTGGTGCATTTCCTATGATAGGAGCTACCCCCAATTACCTCTCATCAGAAGCGACGACTCACCTTCCTTGGGTATGTCTGGAGAATACTCCAATGCCGTAATAGCAGGAAATTCGAGTAGACATCCAATTAAAGTTAATGGATATTATACTAGAGACCTGGATATGGTATGGGAAAATATTTGTATCAGAAATGATTAGCGGACAGGAATCTGTGGAAATACACGCCAGTCAACGCGATATGGCTGGAACTATAAGAAGGAGAACTGGATTATATGGGTATAGATGTAGACCAGCTTCAGTGGACTTGGAGTTTAAAAATATAGGGGGATATGACATAGATAAAGACCAGGTTCACATATATGGACTACAACAAGAGAGACAGAAAAGTGCAGACATGGCCCATCACCAACTTCACACAGCTTGGAGTACAAGATACACCTCTCCTTTAATGGGTCGCATAGAATTAATTTCAGCACAGTAGTAGCGACAGGGCACCTGCGTGTTACCTAGGCTCTCAGTGGAAGTATACAATAATAACAAAGTAGCCCACCATGTATGCCGTAAGAAGCCATACAGGTGGTGTGGTGTGGGGCTGATTGATTACTCCATCTCGTTAAATACTTTATCTGCAAAAATAAAACTTAATGTGAGCCAGACTAAATATTATGATTGACATTAGGGCGATGAATTAGACACATTCCAGCGAAGGAAATATTGGAGAACAGACACGGGTTATTCGTTAGTCGTGGTTACAATTTTCACGGCAAAGGGTCATCCCCGTAATGCTCGTTTCTTGGGCCAGTGAATATAACACAAAATGTTCCTGACTGCTTCCTGTGAAAAGCGGAACAAACAGCAGTCCCGACAAAATAACAGCACGCACAGGCTGGTACATGCATAAATAAGGCCGCTGCCAGAATGCCAACACAACAATCCACCACTTGGATGCTGCATAGAAATCTTCATTAAGAAAACATGATAATAACTCCGTTCTAAGGTGTCCGCAGGGGCAAACGAAATAGAGAATGGCCCAAAAAGACGACGAGAGGTGAATTAGAGAAAACAAAGAATAATATATGGGCTTCGGTAGCGTAGTGGCTAGACATTCTCGCCTGCCGACCACGAAGTCAGGGGTTCCATCCTCAGCTGGGCAAATCCGCAATTTTTAAAATCTGACTTGGGCTCCCAGGTCGACCCAGCTTAACATTGGTAACAAGAATGTCTTGGGAAGTAAAGACTGCCGGTGTGATCTTGATCTCATTACCCATCGAATTCCCATTGGTCTATGAAAATATGGGTTTAGCACTGTGTACCGGATGTGCCTTAATGCGTGAGAATAGTAATTTATACGTTACTTGCTAGGAATAATATAGGACGGGTATTGAGGGAACAGCAGTGAAAGTGGTAATTTACGTTACTTACTGGGAATAATATAGGAGGGGCATTGAGTGAGCTGCAATGAAAATGGTAATTTACGTTACTAACTAGGAATAATATTGGACGGGCATTAAGGGAGCTGCAGTGAAAATGGTAATTTACATTACTTACTAGGAATAATATACGATGGTTATTGAGGGAACAGCAGTGAAAATGGTAATTTACATTACTTACTAAGAATAATATAGGACGGGTATTGAGGGAACAGCAGTGAAAATGGTAATTTACGTTACTTACTAGGAATAATATAGGACGAGTATTGAGGGAGCTGCAGTAAACATTGTAATTTACGTTACTTACTAGAAATAATATGGGACGAACATGGTGGGAGCTGTGAGTGTGAGATAGTTGAGGACCTATATTCCAATGTAGGAATACAGGGACAGCGGAAGAGTCAGCCCCGCTCCGATTTCAAATGTTTCAAAGTGCTTTAAAAATCCAGAGAATCGACTTCATTACACAGGGTTTTATCTAATATGACTCGGTCTATTTCCGCAGGCGGCCTGGCGAGTGCTTCGCACAAAGCACGAACTCCGTAGCTGCAGCTACAACTCCCCAGGAGTCTCAATCGAAACTTACACACGTGACCCAAAGGATGTAGTCAGAAATCGAACTCACAACCTTTGAAGCGTGAGGCAGGCGTTTAAACCACTTTGCCATGGAGACTCCTAGATTCAAACTTTGTGTACACCTGGTTCACATTCTAGAATGATCTTTTCTGAGTTGAAAAACGTAAAGAGCCTTTACTATGTTTTCAGTTTGGGAGAGTATATTGTTTTTGCTCCATATCTGAATAGATTAGTCTACAATCAGTTGGTGATGTGATCAATAACAAGCCGGCCGCCTTTTATCCCAAGAAAATTTCGTGGTGCCCGGTTTAGGCTGAGCGAGTATGGATGACGCTAGGTTACCGATAAAAAGATGTCAATTGCAACGAGGAAAAGAAAAGAGTGTTGAAGTGCTATATAGAATTTGTACTTTTGTTTATAGATATAAAACGTTGACAAGGCTGGAAACAAAATGTAATAGCAGTGGAAATGTGGTTTTTGAGGAAAATGCAAAGAATACCATGGGCAGAATGACCAAAAAAAATAAAAGAAAAAAAAAGATCAAGCCTATAAGAAACAAATAAGAACCGTAATCTGACTAGAGAAATTAGACGTAGACAGTCAATAATTTTTGGGCACGTTATGAGAAGAAATAAACTAGAGGACTTCATGACAACTGGACAAACTGAGGAGAAAATAGCAAAGGGAAGGCAGAGAAGTAAATATCTAGATGGCTTGGCCGCATGACGTAATCGAAAAAAAAACACTGAGATGACCCATGACTCTGGTAATCGCGTGAAATGACGAAACATAACCGCATGCGCTTATCGGCGGGGTAAATGATGATGATGAGTATGGGAATTCACATCAGTTTTTAAAGAATTCCTTCTTCAATGTAAATTCAGATATATGACCACGGGACGAGCTGTCAAAGATGCTAACTGTAGGGAATCCTCGAATCCCCAAGGTGAAAGAGTTGAGTTAAGTTGAGCTAAGATCCGACATGACTGGACTCAGGACATTTCCATACGCGCTCCGTCCCCTCGTTCAAGAGCCAGCGAAGGAGTCAAACTACTAATCGTTCCCACCGCTATCTGATTGAAAAGTTCTCCTGGTCTTCCCTCTCAGTTTTGAGATTCTTCCAGAACCCCTGCCGATCCCCCACAATCTCATTATTTCCATATACGGGTTCTCAGTCTGTTCTCCCGCCTTCTCCACCTGGTCCCACAGACGGACTACCACCTCCCCTTTGTTCATAGGTAATCTACAACCAAGAGATGCATTCCTAGCCAGCCTATCAGCCTGTTCAATCCTGTAATGAAAGGACATGTTAAAGGCAATGCGGCTAAATATCATCAAAAACAGACATGTACAGACAGAGGAAATACATATTCTGGATACAGTCTAGTAGAATGTGCTAGGACAACTCAGAACTGTCACTGCAAGAGATCCATATCTGACGACACGTTCATACGGACTTGAAACAAGATGATGATGATGATGATGATGATGATGATGATGTGAATCGTTATAATAATGGTGATAATGATGGCTGCTTGCATTCCTGTCTCCCTGTCCGTCTCTTCATATCTTTCTATTTGAGTGGTTCTCTGTCTTTTGAGTCTGTCTGTTTACCTGACTATTTATCTCTCCGTCTTTTCATTCATATGGCCGCCCATTAGTTCGTCCGTCCATCTGTCTCTCTGTTTGTTTGTCAGCAAGCCCGTCCTTCCATTAACTACCCAGCCAGTCCGTCCATTCGCAAGTCTATCTCTACGCCTGCAGTCCGAGTCTCAACCCGTCAGTGAGCTTGACCATCCGTTCTGTCCTTCTTACCCTCCAGATATCAACCCACCCTCCAGTACAATCCTTTTGTCAGTCGTCCGATCATATAGGTCTCTTTATCTTTATCCGTACTCCTACCCCCATACAGGCCGACCCATTTTACCTCCAATACCAGCTAAGATCCTAATGTAGTAGTTAAGAAAACAAGCATACCCATAGCCTAGCCAGACTACAGTCTCACAGAGCAATTCACTTTTGAGGTCCCAATCCTAGCAAATAGGTTCCTGTAACTTCGTTTAATCCGAGAAATATTGCCGCCATTATAACGACAATCAGAATTGATCAGCGTCGCTCAAAATTGGCTCTTGTGTAATAACCACATCTACTTGTCTCTTCACTGATTGGAAAACACTACCGCAATGGTGGCCTTTTGCAAAGATGATAGGGAAATATTGGATTTGCAAAACCTTAATTTATTATAAAAAGAGGTCGTTCAATATAAGGCAAGAATGAATCTGGCCTCTCTTTAAATATTAATAAATATGTTTTTGCTTCTTTTGTACGTTGTTGTTGTTGTGAGACAGCTCTCTACGTCATAAACGTTAGATAATTCATCGGAATTTTCCATAAGTTCGTAGATAATGAAAGATTAACGACGATGTTATTTATTTGTGTTGTCTGGCCTTCGTTTGTGATATCGTGTACGAGAGAGAGAGAGAGAGAGAGAGAGAGAGAGAGAGAGAGAGAGAGAGAGAGAGAGAGAGGCGAGAAAGAGAGAGAGAGAGACAGAGGCAGAGACAGACAGAGAGACAGAGAGAGACACAGAGAGAGAAGGAGAGAGATAGCAAGAGAGAGAGAGACAGAGAGAGAGAGAGAGAGAGAGAGAGAGAGAGTACATACATAAAGACGGGATTCAGAAAGAAGAGAGAAGAAGATGTGAGAGAGGTGGAGAATAAAAATTAGTGGAAAAATAGAAGAACAAGAGAACAGAGAATTAAACAGATGAGAAAGGAGAAATGGGGAATACCTGGGGCTCTCTCCACAAAGCGATCTGCCGAAATCGCCGCGCAGAGCACGAAATCCGTAGCTCCAATGACGACCTGAAGAATCTCCGATAAAACTGAACTCGTGAAAACAATAACAGGAGTTCAGTAACGAACCTGCGACCTTCGAAGCCCGAGGTAGACGGCTTGACCACTATGCCACGACGACCCCTCATTCGATAATATAACGATCATCCAATGAAAGAGTTGTGAATTGTCTAGTACAAGATGAATTAATGTTGTGTTTTGTTAAACATGTAACTCGACATTAAAACATGATTGCTGTGTTCGATTCTTCAGTAGTAACAGAGCTGTGTTGTTCATACCACTGCGGCTCAGGATCAACTTCGCCTCAAAATGTTTTGTTTTGCTGGGGTTCGTTTTTATGTCGTAGTCTTTTCTTGGGAATTTTGCAACATATGTGTCCAGTACTGACTCAGAATGGAACTGTTTCTGTATTGTGTAGCAGTCTCTTTTACTGCCTTTGTTTTTCCAAATTGTGATAATTATGGCGCTTCCCTAGTCTTGTGGTGTCTGTTGCTCTACCCAGACATGGTTAACATGGTTAAACAGTCCATGTTGTTCCTACTTCTCTTGCTGCTTTAATTAGTTCATTTGATATTTCGTCTTGTTCCGGTGATTTACTCACTGGTCTGGCGGGAAAGAATGTAAGTACAGACTGGCTGGATATGCACCGTTAGATGGGGTACTCTCGAATTATAATGCAGACGTGGTCGGGTCACGTTGGGATCATGTTTATAGTGAACAGATAGATCATCACGGCCGGTAGACAATGGCGCTGGTCGACACTCGAAGAAAGGCCCCGACGCACACATAATCAGACAGTTTTGATAATATTACTATTGTTACTCTTTGCAGGCTGTTAAGAAAAACGGAGCACGTTTGGGCATGCCCCGAGTCCTATAATGTCGGTTCTTTACTCAACACAACTAATCTCAGCAAGTATGACACCGGTTCATCCAGGCTCTGCCAGGTTTGTTCGATCACATTATAAGACGCACTACCAAACAGCAAAACAGACTCAGTCTTACATTTCAGTACTCTCTTTCAGCCGGCGTCAGGGATTCATGGGTAGTAAATGCAGTTTCACAATCCAACGTACAGGGCTCGAAATCAGACGTATCAGAGTTGAAGCCTACGGTCTTACGTTGATATTCACCACGCTAAGAGCGTCGATATTTCAGAAAGCAATGGTACACTACTGAAAGTAATTCTGTCTAGGATATTAAAAAGCGTCTAAATATGCAGGGGTTAATTACGACGCACTATAAACACACAACTGACGTTTTTGTTTTAAAACTCTCTTTCTAATATTCTATATAAATATATTCAATATATTAACAAACTAAATTACTAGTTAAGTAACGAACTAATTAAATAATCAAATTACTAGGTAACTAATTAACTAACAAAATATAAACTAATTAAATTAATCACTAACTAAATTATTAACTAACTAACTAGTTAACTAAGTAACTACATTACTGACTAAATTACTAACTAACTAATTACCTCACTAACAACCCAACACCAACCATTGAAACACCATTACAGCCTAAGAATTCGACATCTGTTTTGTCTGTGTCGAGTAGAACGAACTTTATCTAGGTGTTAAACCGCTAGTGTCAATGCCGTATTTCCTGACCAGAATAATGAGCCGTAAAGCGAGGGCTGATCTGATGAGTTTGTCAATAAATGTGAGAATACCAGCCGTGTGTAGTTGGCCCAAAAGAAGCCTTGATGGTCATTCGCCCGGTGACGTCATCAAATGCCCACACGGGGAATAAATGAGACTATTGTGCAAATGTCGATAGTGAAGATAACTGAGACTTCATTGCAAATATCGGCATTATTACTAACATGGGGAATAAACTAGAGTATTAGCTAAATGTGGACAAGGACAATAGTTGAGACATATCAGAATGTCAACATTGGACTGCAATTGGAAGACAAGCCAGAGAATCATTTCAACGAACAGAGAGTGTGTATATATGTTTGTAGATAGATGGATGGGGTGTCTCTCTCTCTCTCTCTCTCTCTCTCTCTCTCTCTCTCTCTCTCTCTCTCTCTCTCTCTCTCTCTCTTTCCCTCTCTTCTCCCACCTTTCTCTCTCTCTCTCTCTCTCTCTCTCTCTCTCTCTCTCTCTCTCTCTCTCTCTCTCCCTCTTTCGTTCGGTCTGTCTTTGCACTGGCTCTGTGTCGTTCTCTGTCTGTCTTTATTTGTCTCAGTTTCTTTACCTACCTCACCTTGTCTATGCCTGTCTATCTCTACCTATCTCACCTTGTCTATCCCTCTCTATCTCTCTACCAATCTCACATTTTCTATCCCTCTCTATCTCTCTACCAATCTCACATTGTCTATCCCTCTCTATTTCTGTACCTATCTCACCTTGTCTATCCCTCTCTATCTCTCAACCTGTCTCTCTTTGTCTATCCCTCTCTATTTCTCTACCTATCTTTCTTTTGTCTATCCCTCATCTTTCTACCTTGTCTTTCCCTATGTCACTCTACCTTTCTCTTTTGTCTCTATCTCCGTCTCTCCACTTCTCTCTCACAAAATCCTCCACCAGAATGCCCCAAATTACCTTTGGCCATCGTTTAAATATAATGCTAGACACTGTAAACGACTAAACATATTACACATTCCGAAGCCTGCGATATACTTATATAATTATACAAAACCAGCATAGCGTACTCAGCACCTCAGCTGTGGAATCATCTTCCCCAAGAAATCAAAGACACTACCAATCCCTATTAAAATCATCACAAATTAATCTAACACTATCTCAGTACGGATTACCTTCCCACTTAATAATAATAATAATAATAATAATAATAATAATAATAATAATAATAATAATAATAACAATAATAAGAGCGTAGTATAACAGCCAGTCCCCTTTTGGTAGACCAGTATATTCCCCATAGCTAATAATAATTGCCACATTATTCATTAATATTACTGAGTCGTTTATTTTATAATTTTTGCATTTTCCGCATGCTTTTATAATGCATATCTTTTATATTGTTGTTGTTCCCAGTTAGCCTCGAATGATGTGTGGATGATATAATGTATGAAATAGAGTTCGAAGGGCAGAAATTAGACGAGCCTGTGTTTGAAAATAAAGTTCGTTCTATCTCTCTGGCTGCATATACTTGTGTGAGTGTGTGTGTGTGTGTGTGTATGTGGGGGGGGGGGGGGTGTTTTTGTGTGTGTACAAGCATACAGTAATATAACAAAATTGTCCCGTTACATGATCACAAACATTCAACAGAAAGTACAACACATACGTTATTGATCATTATTGATCTCTCAATAAAAGCAATTACACAGACACTAAGCGTATCGATGCATTTCCGAGGCGTTACCAAACTCAATCTGTTGAAATCATAGAACTGTCTGTTCTGGTGTCTGCCGTTAAGCCACATCAGCCACGGCAGGGTTTCAGTAATTACACCACCGCCACTAAATAAATATACCACCGTCTGATAATAAATACCCATCGATCAAAAAGTATCTTAAACCCTTAAAACTACTTTACCGGTTGTATTGTATACGTGTTATTCCGCTGTTACTTTCCTGGAGTTGAAAGATTTTACACTTGGGCTCTTTGAGTCTTCGTTGCGGATCACGCGATGTTCCCAAAGGACCTGCAGATCTTCTGTTTGCATTAGCTGGGATTACAGTCAGCGCCTGGTAAAGGAAACAGTCAAGCTGTCTTTGATACTCTTGCTGGCATCTTTGGGTGAAACTTGTTATCCTGTTTTGATCTCACTTAACCCATTTCTCTTAAAGTGTCCTGAGAAAACTTTTAAATCAAAATGTGTTTTCTTAGATTCTGTAAATCGGTTGTCTTTTGAAAATGTTTGAGTAATGTTGGTGTTTTCCCCCCAGGGTTTTCTGTTAGTTAGTCAGTCGCGGTTCCAACTTCACGGCAAAGTATTGCCACAACATGCTCCATTCCTGTTCCAGTGAATATCACACAAAATGCTCCTCATAAGCCATAGGTTTATGACAGTTGTCACACTATGGGTAATTATGTAAAAGTAATGGGTGTCACACGATAGAAAAGTAAGTAAAAGTAATAGGTGTCACAAGATAGGTACCATGTAAAAGTAATGGGTGTCACAAGATAGGTACGTACGTAAAAGTAATGGGTGTCACAAGATAGGTACGTACGTAAAAGTAATGGGTGTCACAAGATAGATACTATATAAAATTATGTGCCAGTGTGTCAGCGTGTTGGGGAGTGCAGACAGGACATATACAGGACAATAGAGATATCGAAGACAGGACAGTAGATATGTCATAGACAGGACAATTGCGATGTCATAGACAGGACATAGACGGGACAACAAGACCCAGCTATAAACAGGACACAAGGTTATAAACAGGACACAGGGACATAAAGGGGACTACTTTGCACTGAAAGACCTGAGACAACAAGACCGGACAGCCAGTACAACAAGACAACTGATACAGAACAACTATCCCGGGACACACGGGGTCAAGCACCACATGGCTAGCAGGCCGAACACCAGAAGGCTTCAGACTGAGACTGGACGCGTTAGAGGAAGGACGCATGTGTTTTGAGCGAGCGAGTGTATTGATTGCCGGTGTGAGAGTTAGCCTTGCCGAGCTATTATAGCGAGTATTCAGTGAGGGGATTGTGATTGCATGATTGCTATGCTGAGTGTTAATCGCCATTGATGTACATAGAGATAATGTGCTAAATTAAATGCCATTTGTGCGTAAATTGTGGTAAAGACACGCACCTTGTTGATACTGCCGTTTGTGCATAAATAAATGTTATTAAATTACATGCGACATTTGATATCTCTGAATGCATGTGAAGAAACTCACTGTAGTTGTGTAGAATGACGAACTAAGGGTGCCTGCAGTTTTTCTGAGATGCTGACACAGTGAATATCACACAAAATGCTCCCCACTGCCCATTGAAATGTGGAAAAGACAGGAGTCTCGACAAACAACAACCGCACAACTGTTTTCTGTGATTTGCTTAAATACCATGTATTGAAAAAGTTATATTTATTCAGTTATGTGAAGCTTGTGGTTAAAATACGAATCTATGTATTGAAAATAGTGCGGTCATGTATCATCATGTGCCATGCCCGGATCGCTATTTCACACAATCACCAGTTTCCGATCAGGTTTATGTTCAGGTCCCGATTTAGCAACGTGTCCACGCTTTGTTTTCTGCCTGCACTTTTACCATCAAGCTTACTGGATATCACGCCGTTTTCATGTTTATTTCTCCCGATAAATTACTCCAAAGAGTTTGACTATCTATGCCGAATGTCACTAATCAACTAACGATTTTAAGTTCTCGGATATCGAATGAGCATCTGGAAAGAAGGATGACAGCCATTGTTTTCCATCTTGGCAGTGTCCATACTGGTCGTTGGCTGTAGACAATGTCTCTAAACAGGGACGCTCTGTCTAAAGTCGCAAACTTGAGTCCATAACCAACAATGCTGACTGCTCTGTAGCCCAATCAGCCACATGCTCCCATAAAATCACCTTTCTCTGAATCTCAGTTAGCCACATTCTCCCATGATATCACATTTCTCTGAATCTCAATTTGCCACATGCTCCCATGATAACACGTTTCTCCGAATCTCAATTAGCCACATGCTCCCATGACATCACGTTTCTTCGAATCTCAATTAGCCACATTCTCCCATGATATCACGTTTCTCTGAATCTCAATTAGCCACATGCTCCCATGATATCACGTTTCTCCGAATCTCAATCAGCCACATTCTCCCATGATATTACGTCATCTCGCAGGTGTTGATTTTGCGAAAGTGCACATTTTGTATATGTTGTGTTTCTACAGTTGTCAACATATTTCACTGTCTTTCAAAAAGTGTTCATTTAATCTCTTTTCCTTGTCACGCTCTCTTACGCATGCTCTGTCTGTCTATGTATTTGCATATCTACCTATCTTCCCACCTACCTATCTACCTAATACCTGTCTATCTACCTACCCATCCAAACTCCCCTTTTCATCTGTCTGTCTGTCTGTCTGTCTGTCTGTCTGTCTGTCTGTCTGTCTGTCTGTCTGTCTGTCTGTCTGTCTGTCTGTCTGTCTTCGAGAAGTTTGTCTATCTGTATATCTCTGTCTGTCTGTATATCTATATGTCTTCGATATGTCTGTCTGTCAATCTGTATATCTATCTTTCATCGAGATGTCCTTCCGTCTGTCTGTCCATCTGTCTGTATATCTATCTATGTATGTCTGTCTTCGAGATGTCATGTGATATAACATCGTAAGAATCACTTTCTCCAGGCAATCTGATTGTGGTTATACTTTTGCTGACTTTCCCGGACCAACAGTCATCAACGGAGTTATCTACATCTTTAGTGACCTATTACTATACACATAATTGAGTCCAAACTGTCAACCTCCAACATTAGTTATTCCTTTTCATATCGTTGTGACCATACATTAAGCGTGGACTATCAAAACCAGCCATCTCACGCAAACAACAGTCTCGAATGAGGTCCGTGTTTCATGTTCCATTTATATGGTGCGGCCAAGTAGTTAAGGATTTATCTCTATGTCGTCCTTCTTGTTCTTTAATTTTCAAGTCTGCCCGTTGTCTCTAAGAATGCAAGTCTGTGCCGCGTCATTTGGAAGCGGGCCGCCTTAGGTTGATTTCGTTGGCATGAGCATCGGTCGTTCAGAAAACCAAGGCTAACTGCTTCTTATCCTTCTGCCCGTTATTCCCCCACAGGAGCGTAGGTATCAACCACATCACGCAGAGGCGTCCTATCTCCTGCAGCTTTCTTCATGAGCTCCCAGCATTATTCATCTCTGTATGTAATTCTTTTCTCCTTTATCTCCCGCTGTTTCGTTTGCCTTGGGAGTTCCAGTCAAGAGAGTGTATAGGTATATTGTCCTCGGATTTTCTCGCAAGAAGCAGCGAAGGCTGTCCAGTCATAACGTTTGACGAGACTTTTACTTATCTGACCTGACTACCAAAGCAATCAAGGCGAAGATGGGTACTAGAAAATGTCATGGGAAATAAAAGTAGCAGGCATGAAGCTGATCACATCGCTTATCAACTACTGATTGGTCGAAGGATATGACACTAGCAGATCTAATAATATAATCATTATCATCATATACCGAATATGTCTTATTAAGTGAACAAAATAGTCTTTTACTTTTACATTTGATATCCATTACTTTTACACACGTACCTATCTTGTGACACCCATTATTTTTACATAGTATCTATCTTGTGAGACTCATTACTTTTACACACGTAATATATTATCTTGTATTATCTTGTGAGACCCATTACTGTTACATACCTATCTTGTGACACCTATTACTTTTACTTACTAGCCTATCGTGTGACACCCATTATTTTTACATAGTATCTATCTTGTGAGACTGAGACGCATTACTGTTACACACGTAATATATTATCTTGTATTATCTTGTGAGACCCATTACTGTTACATACCTATCATGTGACACCTATTACTTTTACTTACTAGCCTATCGTGTGACACCCATTATTTTTACATAGTATCTATCTTGTGAGACTGAGACGCATTACTGTTACACACGTAATATATTATCTTGTATTATCTTGTGAGACCATTACTGTTACATACCTATCATGTGACACCTATTACTTTTACTTACTAGCCTATCGTGTGACACCCATTATTTTTACATAGTATCTATCTTGTGAGACTGAGACGCATTACTGTTACACACGTAATATATTATCTTGTATTATCTTGTGAGACCCATTACTGTTACATACCTATCATGTGACACCTATTACTTTTACTTACTAGCCTATCGTGTGACACCCATTATTTTTACATAGTATCTATCTTGTGAGACTGAGACGCATTACTGTTACACACGTAATATATTATCTTGTATTATCTTGTGAGACCCATTACTGTTACATACCTATCATGTGACACCTATTACTTTTACTTGCTAGCCTATCGTGTGACACCCATTATTTTTACATAGTATCTATCTTGTGAGACTCATTACTTTTACACACGTAATATATTATCTTGTATTATCTTGTGAGACCCATTACTGTTACATACCTATCATGTGACACCTATTACTTTTACTTACTAGCCTATCGTGTGACACCCATTATTTTTACATAGTATCTATCTTGTGAGACTGAGACGCATTACTGTTACACACGTAATATATTATCTTGTATTATCTTGTGAGACCCATTACTGTTACATACCTATCATGTGACACCTATTACTTTTACTTGCTAGCCTATCGTGTGACACCCATTATTTTTACATACTTACTTAACGTGTGACAACCACTACTTTTACATATTTATCAGTCGTGTGACACCCTTACATATACACCCTTGACACACTTACATATATTGTGACAATATTATATTTACATTTGTACCTGTCTAGTGAAATTACTTTTATTTAGCCGTCGTACGACAAGCATTAATTTTACATACTTACCTAACACGTAACATCCATTACTTTTACATACTAACCTCTCGTGTTACTCCATTACTTTTACATACTAACCTCTCGTGTGACCCCATTACTTTTACATACTAATCTCTCGTGTTATCCCATTACTTTTACATACTAACCTCTCGTGTTATCCCATTACTTTTACATACTAACCCCTCGTGTTATCCCATTACTTTTACATACTAACCTCTCGTGTGACCCCATTACTTTTACATACTAACCTCTCGTGTGACCCCATTACTTTTACATACTAACCTCTCGTGTGACCCCATTACTTTTACATACTAACCTCTCGTGTGACCCCATTACTTTTACATACTAATCTCTCGTGCTATCCCATTACTCTTACACACTAAACTATCGTGTGACATCCATTACTTTTACATACTAAACTATCGTGTGACATCCATTACTTTTACTTATGTGCCTATCTTGTGATACCTATTAATTTTACATACTTCCGATCGTATTACACCCATTACTACAGATATATAAGATTAAATGCTTGAAAGAATTCTAACATAACGGTTAGCGGGTGATGACGAATTTATAATGGAATCTTGTCTGGCCGCTTTCTTCGAGAAAATAATCCAGAATTCTTGTATGGCTTTACCAACTCCTTTTTTTTATTCGTTTTACAGTGTACACTTCAACCCACACACGTCAAATACAGATATGTTCTTGACCCGAAGCGGTTTTCTGGTTTAATGTTTCGGTGTCAACAAAAAAGTAGGTCTTGGTCAAACACGGTGCAGAATCAAAAGAAAAGAACACGTCTGATAATGTGAATGTCTATCCATTTACCAAACCTTAAAATTGCGGAATATACTGCGAAACGAAGCAAATAATACGATGACTCTTTGTACGGCGATCTATCGTTCTTCTGTCCAAATTGGAGATCAGATTTTGCGATATATTATCCTTCACCACCTAACCAGTTCAGTCTATAACGTGATAGGTCATTTTGTATGTTTGAATACATAGGTGTCCATTCTGCCATCACTTAGAGAAACGAAGAACGGAGAAGTCGAACTCTCTACCGACCGAGCCCAAGACATTATCATCGCAGCGCTTTATCAATTATGCTATCGCGCCCGCCCAATATACCTACAATTGTTATAATTAGATACACTTTTATCAAGTAAGTCTTGAGCCGGCTCTGTGGCGCAGGTGCAGTGCACGTGTTTCACAATTCACCGCCATACCGAGGTCGGAGGTTCGAAATCAGCTGCAAACGATTTGCAAACAAGACCGCCTAGCGTTGGTTACGACGATGTGATGCGTTAATTGTTTAGAAAGGAATGGCAAACCACTGAACAGAAACATTGTTTTATAAATAACAAAGAGCCAAACAATGATGGGGTTAGTTGCGACGCCCCGTACAGGACGTGTGGCTAGCTTAAAAGTCTTTTGTATATACATCTTTGTGAATTTTGTGTGGAGTGCTTTTACATCTATCCGCAGTTGTTTGTAGCGTGAATTGCATGTTCGAAATGATCGCGGCCGGCTGTTGCTGAATTGACTGGTTTTCGGTTCACGAGTGCATTTTTTAGGAGACTCCTGGAAGTCGTCGCTGGAGCTACGGAGTTCGTACTTTGTGCGCCGCTTTCGGCGGCTCGCCCTGCGGAAAGAGATCGAGCCATATGGGATAACACCCGGGTCAATGAAGTCTTTCTGGTGACTGCCGATTCCAGCGACGATTAACTGTACTTTACATGGAGGATTTTTGTGTTATCATTCTGACGGCGGCATTATGCACAGTGTACCTGTGAGGCCTGTTGGCTTTCAGAGACTCGTTTCTTTTCTACTTTTCACATTGGGAAGTGAGGAGCATTTTGTGTGGTATTCACTGCACGGGAACGGAACATAATGGGGACGAATCATTGCCGTGAATTTGTAACCGCGACTAACTAACTAACTAACTAACTAACTAACTAACTAACTAACTAACTAACTAACTAACTAATTAACTAACTAACTAACTAACTAATTAACTAACTAACTAACCAAATAACTAACTAATTTTTTTCTTCCTATGTGAATGTATAATGCTATTTATGAACGAAAGATGAGTAATTGGAAGGGCCGAATGTAAGACGGGCCTGCGTGCCCAATTTGTGACCCTTTTAAAACAAAGTTGATTTGATTTCATCGGCCGGCCGGCCGGCCGGCCGCCGGTCGGACGGGCGGGCGGGCGGGCGGGCGGGCGGGCGGTCGGTCGGTCGGTCGGTCGGTCGGTCGGTCGGTCGGTCGGTCGGTCGGTCGGTCGGTCGGTCGGTTGGTCGGTCGGTCTGTCTGTCTGTCTGTCTGTATAAATAACTAACTAACTAACTTACTAACTGACTGGCTTTCTGGCTGGCTGGTTTTCTGAATGGCTGGCTGGCTGACTGTCTGACTGACTAATTGACTGACTAACTGACTAATTAATTAAGTAACTAACTAACTAACTGACTGACTGACTGATTGACTGCCTGCCTGCCTGCCTGCCTGCCTGCATGCCTGCCTGCCTAACTAACTAACAAACTAACTAACTAACTAACTAACTTACTAACTAAACAAATAACTAACTAACTATTTAACTAAATAACCAATTAACTAACTAACTAACTAATTAACTAACTAACTAACCAATTAACTAACTAACTAACCAAATAACTAACTAAATAACTAACTAAACAAATGATTAACTAACTAACTAACCACATAACTAACTAACTAACTAACTAACTAACTAACCAACCACATAACTAACTAACTTACTAACTAACTAACCAAATAACTAACTAACTAACTAACCAAATAACTAACTAACTAACTAACTAACTAATTAACCAACCAATAAACTAACTAACTAACTAACTAACCAAAGAACTAACTAACTAACTAACTAACTTACTAACTAACTAACTAACTAAATAACTAACTAACTAACTAACTAACCAAATAACTAACTAACTAACTAACTAACTAACCAAATAACTAACTAACTACCAAATAACTAACTAACTAACTAACTAACTAACTAACTAACTAACTAACTAACTAACTAACTAACTAACTAACACTAACTAACTACAAACTACTAACTAACTAACTAA
>JACEFZ010012367.1:775000-848761 GCA_014155875.1 Cepaea nemoralis
AAGCTCACTCTCTCACTAACTAATTAATTTATACACTGAATCAGTCTCTAACTAACTCACTCACTCGCTAACTAACTAACTAACTAACTAACTAACTCACTCACTCACTCATTAACTAAATAACAAACTCACTGTTCACTCACTCATTCACTATATTGTTATAACCTTATGTTCTATATCCCCAAGCCGTGTAAAACAAAAAAAAAAGAAGTAAATTACTTACTTTCCCCATCAATTCACTCAGGTAATATGAGGAAGTGAAGAATAAGTGTGCTTTTAAACAAAGATAGGTCATAACGCTCTGACATGTTCACAAAACAGCTTACAAATCTTAAAATTTGAAAGCTGACATGACAACTCTACTGTTTGTATATTTGCATCTTGTCTTGTAATGTTTATATCTGGTGAATGTTATCCTCTTTATAATCATGTTTCTGTCAGTTTAACATGCCTTAAACCCCACTTGTTTATACCAAAGGCTGTCTTTTATTGTTTACATGTTTATATTTATAATATTATATACATAATCTTGTCGGATATGACTGAGCCACCGCATGACAGTTGACGGTACTAGCTGCTTTCTGTTAGCGCCGAATGTTGGGCAGCGTTCACCAAACCCGACATTGCGTCAACGACTTCGGGCGGAGGGAGGTAATTGGGAGGGTACACGCATTATTCTGGTGCGAGGAAATGCAACCCTAAAGACTACATTTCATGGTCGACATTTGGTCTGGGATGGAAGCTCCGACAGACGGACAGTTAGGACGTTGCTTTGCTGATGCTGCAGCTTCGCAGCTTGTCTTGTTCCACGTGTGTTAGTGTTACCTTTCCTCTGGAGTAAACTCCACCGGCAGAGACGGGGGTCATGCTACACGGGCAACACATGAGTACGAACTCTGAACCTTTCGGCCACGCAACTTCTTGTTAGTTGTGACATTGATGCCCTTAGATGTGACATTGATGCCCTTAGATGTGACATTAATGCCCATATAAGTGACATTGATGCCCTTTGTTGTTACATTGATGCCCTTAGATGTGACATTGATGCCCTTAGATGTTACATTGATACCCTTAGATGTGACATTGATACCCTTAGATGTGACATTGATGCCCTTCGATGTTACATTGATACCCTTAGATGTGACATTGATGCCCTTCGATGTTACATTGATACCCTTAGATGTAACATTGATGCCCTTAGATGTTACATTGATGCCATTATATGTGACATTGATGCCCTTAGATGTTACATTGATGCCCTTATATGTGACATTGATGCCCATAGATGTGACATTGATGCCCTTAGATGTTACATTGATGCGCTTAGATGTTATACTGATGCCCTTCGATGTGACATTGATGCCCCTATATGTGACATTGATGCCCATAGATGTGACATTGATGCCCATAGATGTGACATTGATGCCCCTATATGTGACATTGATGCCCATAGATGTGACATTGATGCCCTTAGATGTTACATTGATGCCCCTATATGTGATATTGATGCCCATAGATGTGACATTGATGCCCTTAGATGTGACATTGATGCCCTTATATGTGACATTGATGCCCATAGATGTGACATTGATGCCCTTATATGTTACATTGATGCCATTATATGTGACATTGATGCCCTTAGATGTGACATTGATGCCCTTAGATGTTATGTTGATGCCCTTAGATGTTACATTGATGCCCTTAGATGTTACATTGATGCCCTTAGGTGTGACATTGATGCCCTTATATGTGACATTGATGCCCTTAGATGTTACATTGATGCCCTTAGATGTGACATTGATGCCCATAAATGTGACATTGATGCCATTAGATTTACATTGATGCCCTTAGATGAGACATTGATGCCCTTATATGAGACATTGATGCCCTTATATGTGACATTGATGCCCTTATATGTGACACTGATGCCCTTAGATGTTACACTGATGCCCTTAGATGTTACACTGATGCCCTTATATGTGACATTGATGCCCATAAATGTGACATTGATGCCCATAAATGTGACATTGATGCCCTTAGATTTACATTGATGCCCTTATATGAGACATTGATGCCCTTATATGTGACATTGATGCCCTTATATGTGACATTGATGCCTATAGATGTTACATTGATGCCCTTAGATGTTACATTGATGCCCATAGATGTTACATTGATGTTACATTGATGCCCTTAGATGTTACATTGATGCCCTTAGATGTTACATTGATGCCCTTTGATGTTACATTGAAGCCCATAGGTGTGACATTGATGCCCTTATATGCGACATTGATGCCCTTAGATGTTACACTGATGCGCTTAGATGTTATACTGATGCCCTTCGATGTGACATTGATGCCCCTATATGTGACATTGATGCCCATAGATGTGACATTGATGCCCTTAGATGTGACATTGATGCCCTTATATGTGACATTGATGCCAATAGATGTGACATTGATGCCCTTATATGTTACATTGATGTCATTATATGTGACATTGATGCCCTTAGATGTGACATTAATGCCCTTAGATGTTATGTTGATGCCCTTAGATGTTACATTGATGCCCTTAGATGTTACATTGATGCCCTTAGGTGTGACATTGATGCCCTTGTATGTGACATTGATGCCCTTAGATGTTACATTGATGCCCTTAGATGTGACATTGATGCCCATAAATGTGACATTGATGCCCTTAGATTTACACTGATGCCCTTAGATGTGACATTGATGCCTTTATATGAGACATTGATGCCCTTATATGTGACATTGATGCCCTTATATGTTACACTGATGCCCTTATATGTGACATTGATGCCCTTAGATGTTACACTGATGCCCTTCGGTGTGACATTGATGCCCTTATATGTGACATTGATGCCCATAAATGTGACATTGATGCCCTTAGATTTACATTGATGCCCTTAGATGTGACATTGATGCCCTTATATGAGACATTGATGCCCTTATATGTGACATTGATGCCCTTATATGTGACATTGATGCCCTTATATGTGACATTGAGGCCCTTAGATGTTACATTGATGCCCATAGATGTTACATTGATGCCCTTAGATGTTACATTGATGCCCATAGACGTTACATTGATGTTACATTGATGCCCTTAGATGTTACATTGATGCTCTTAGATGTTACATTGATGCCCTTTGATGTTACATTGATGCCCTGTGATGTTACATTGATGCCCATAGATGTGACATCGATGCCCTTAAATGTGACATTGATGCCCTTAGATGTGACATTGATGCCCTTAGATGTGACATTGATGCCCTTATATGTGACATTGATGCCCTTAGATGTGACATTGATACCTTTATGTTACATTGATGCCCTTAGATGTGACATTGATGCCCTTTGATATTACATTGATGCTCTTAGATGTGACATTGATGCCCATAGATGTTACATTGATGTCCATAGATATTACATTGATGCCCTTAGATGTGACATTGATGCTCATAGATGTTACATTGATGCCCATAGATGTTACATTGATGCCCTTAGATGTTACATTGATGCCCTTAGATGTTACATTGATGCCTTAGATGTTACATTGATGCTCTTTGATGTTACATTGATGCCCATAGATGTGACATTGATGCCCTTAAATGTGACATTGATGCCCTTAGATGTTTCATTGATGCTCATAGATGTGACATTGATGCCCTTATATGTTACATTGATGCCCTTAGATGTGACATTGATGCCCTTAGATATTACATTGATGCCCTTAGATGTGACATTGATGCCCTTATATGTTACATTGATGCCCTTAGATGTTACATTGATGCCCTTTGATGTTACATTGATGCACTTAGATGTTACATTGATGCCCTTTGATGTTACATTGATGCCCTTTGATGTTACATTGATGCCCTAATATGTTACATTGATGCACTTAGATGTTACATTGATGCCCTTTGATGTTACATTGATGCACTTAGATGGTACATTGATGCCCTTATATGTGAAATTGATGCCCTTAGATGTTACATTGATGCCCTTATATGTTACATTGATGCCCTTAGATGTGACATTGATGCCCTTAGATGTGACATTGATGCCCTTATATGTTACATTGATGCCCATAGATGTGACATTGATGCCCTTATATGTGACATTGATGCCCTTATATGTTACATTGATGCCCATAGATGTGACATTGATGCCCTTATATGTGACATTGATGCCCTTAGATGTGACATTGATGCCCTTATATAATACATTGATGCCCATAGATGTGACATTGATGCCCTTATATGTGACATTGATGCCCTTATATGTTACATTGATGCCCATAGATGTGACATTGATGCCCTTATATGTGACATTGATGCCCTTATATGTTACATTGATGCCCTTATATGTGACATTGATGCCCTTATATGTTACATTGATGCCCTTATATGTTACATTGATGCCCTTATATGTGACATTGATGCCCTTATATGTTACATTGATGCCCTTATATGTTACATTGATGCCCTTATATGTTACATTGATGCTCTTATATGTTACATTGATGCCCTTATATGTTACATTGATGCCCTTATATGTTACATTGATGCTCTTATATGTTACATTGATGCCCTTATATGTGACATTGATGCCCTTATATGTGACATTGATGCCCTTATATGTGACATTGATGCCCTTATATGTGACATTGATGCCCTTATATGTGACATTGATGCCATTATATGTGAAATTGATGCCCTTATATGTGACATTGATGCCCTTAGATGTGAAATTGATGCCCTTAGATGTGACATTGATGCCCTTATATGTTATATTGATGCCCATAGATGTGACATTGATGCCCTTAGATGTGACATTGATGCCCTTATATGTTACATTGATGCCCATAGATGTGACATTGATGCCCTTATATGTGACATTGATGCCCTTATATGTGACATTGATGCCCATAGATGTTACATTGATGCCCTTAGATGTGACATTGATGCAAATAGATGTTACATTGATGCCCTTAGATGTTACATTGATCTCTTTGTTGTTACATTGATGGCCTTAGATTTGACATTGATGCCCTTAGATGTTACATTGATGCCCTTATATGTTACATTGATGCCCATAGATGTGACATTGATGCCCTTATATGTGACATTGATGCCCTTATATGTGACATTGATGCCCATAGATGTTACATTGATGCCCTTAGATGTTACATTGATCTCTTTGTTGTTACATTGATGGCCTTAGATTTGACATTGATGCCCTTAGATGTTACATTGATGCCCTTAGATGTGACATTGATGCCCTTATATGTTACAGTGATGCCCTTAGATGTGACATTGATGCCCTTAGATGTGACATTGATGCCCTTATATGTTACATTGATGCCCATAGATGTGACATTGATGCCCTTAGATGTGACATTGATGCCCTTATATGTTACATTGATGCCCATAGATGTGACATTGATGCCCTTATATGTGATATTGATGCCCTTATATGTGACATTGATGCCCATAGATGTTACATTGATGCCCTTAGATGTTACATTGATCTCTTTGTTGTTACATTGATGGCCTTAGATTTGACATTGATGCCCTTAGATGTGACATTGATGCCCTTAGATGTGACATTGATGCCCATAGATGTGACATTGATGCCCTTAGAAGCACATTTTATTTGAGCAATTTCTGTGGCTTTTCTGCTGCTCTTCCATTATCCTCATTTTGTACGGATTATTGTACCATTTCGTCTTGTTCTCTGATTTTACAATACCAGTAGCATATACTATTCAGCCATATATGGTGGAACAAATGGTATCAGTTGAGCAATTGATATGACGACAAAATCCCCCAGACGGGTGAACAAGTAATAATCTTTCAATAAACATACATGCATTGTTTGACACTCATAGAAATAGAAGAAAGAAGTAGTGACTATAGGACGCACTAGACCAGTGGTTAGTTAGTTAGTTAGTTAGTTAGTTAGTTAGTTAGTTAGTTAGTTAGATAGTTAGATAGTTAGATAGTTAGTTAGTTAGTTAGTTAGATAGTTAGTTAGATAGTTAGTTAGTTAGTTAGTTAGATAGTTAGTTAGATAGTTAGTTAGTTAGTTAGTTAGTTAGTTAGTTAGTTAGTTAGTTAGATAGATAGTTAGTTAGTTAGATAGTTAGTTAGTTAGTTAGTTAGTTAGTTAGTTAGTTAGTTAGTTAGAAAGTTAGTTAGTTAGTTAGTTAGTTAGTTAGTTAGTTAGTTAGATAGTTAGTTAGTTAGTTAGTTAGTTAGATAGTTAGTTAGTTAGTTAGTTAGTTAGTTAGTTAGTTAGATAGATAGTTAGTTAGTTAGTTAGTTAGTTAGTTAGTTAGTTAGTTAGATAGTTAGTTAGTTAGTTAGTTAGTTAGTTAGTTAGATAGTTAGATAGTTAGTTAGTTAGTTAGTTAGTTAGTTAGATAGTTAGTTAGTTAGTTAGTTAGTTAGTTAGTTAGTTAGTTAGATAGTTAGTTAGTTAGTTAGTTAGTTAGATAGTTAGATAGTTAGTTAGTTAGTTAGTTAGTTAGATAGTTAGTTAGTTAGTTAGTTAGTTAGTTAGTTAGATAGTTAGTTAGTTAGTTAGTTAGTTAGATAGTTAGTTAGTTAGTTAGTTAGTTAGTTAGTTAGTTAGTTAGTTAGTCAGTTAGTCAGTTAGTCAGTTAGTCAGTTAGTTAGTCAGTCAGTTAGTTAGTTAGTTAGTTAGTTAGTCAGTTAGTCAGTTAGTTAGTCAGTTAGTTAGTTAGTTAGTTAGTCAGTCAGTCAGTCAGTCAGTCAGTCAGTCAGTCAGTCAGTCAGTCAGTCAGTCAGTCAGTTAGTTAGTTAGTTAGTTAGTTAGTTAGTCAGTCAGTCAGTTAGGTAGTTAGTTAGTTAGTTAGTTAGTCAGTCAGTCAGTCAGTCAGTTAGTTAGTTAGTTAGTTAGTTAGTTAGTTAGTTAGTTAGTTAGTTAGTTAGTCTTTCCTCTTGAGCCTAAGTCGGCGCATAGGGCAGAAGTCATGGCTCTCCATGTCTGACTGTTCGCTGCTACCTGTTGTAGATCTTGGATTTTCACTTGGCCGTTGAATGAGCCTTCTCTGATGATGGTTCTACGCAGGGTCTCTCTTGGTCTTCAACCGTTTTCTTTTCCCTACTGGTGACCATAAGAGGGCTTGGTAGGGGAGTCTTGTCTTGTCCATTCTGAGTAGATGGCCGATGTAGTTCCAACGGCGTTTTCTTATAAAATTGGATCCAATATCTTGCTTAGTCTCTGTCTCTTGTCTTATTTGCGCATTGGTGTTGAAATCTGTCCACTGGATGTTTAGAATTCTTCTAAGACATTTGTTCTCAAAATTGTCTAATTTTATTTTATCTAAAGCTGCCGTTGATTTCCAACTCTCACATCCATACGTTAGCACTGGAATCACACAAGAATTGAAGATTTTAAGTTTCGTATGTCGGCTGAGTGACTTTGACTTCCAGATGTTTAACAGTTTATTGAAATCACCAGGTGCCAGTGAGAGACCAGTGATTCTCAACCTTTTTTGGCACATACCCCCCTTCACTATATGTTGAGAATGTCATTCCTCCCCATTTGTATTTCCTCCCTATAAATCCCCCCACCCTACCCCTACATAGTATACGTAAAAATGGAAGCTAACTTTAATAACACATACTAGAACAAATTTAGACGTCTACATAAAACGTGGTTTGTGGGTCTACTTACGTTATGAGACACATTTCAGAAGGGTGAGGAGTACAGAAGAACCGTAAAGTATGGACGGAAAAACAATATCAAGTAATCGGTTCTTGTATTAACGCGATCTTGAAATACTCTTCATTCCCCTCCTGGAAACCCTATAATCCACCCCCCTCCCCACCCTCAGGGGGAAATTCCTCACCGGTTGAGAACCACTGCATTAGACAATATAATAGTTGAAAGCTATAGTTACCGACTAGGAACCTGTAACCTCCAAATTGTGACGTTGCCTCGTAGTTGTTCTCGTGGGTGGAGGTGACAGGTTCGAATCTCGGTCACTAACTACAACTTTCAATTGTTATGTTGTCTTGTGCGTTCTTTAGTCTCTACTTCTTTAATATTCTTCTTTGAGCGCCAAACAATGGTTATAATATTTATGAACAGTCTTGGTGGACTCAAAAGGATACACTAATGTATATTTATAGTCAAAGCTGAGTAGAACGAAAACGTGTTCAGGGCAAATATGTAATGCGTACACCCATAGGTCATCTAACACTTGAAGAAACTCTTAAAGTACGATTTGGCCCTAACTACACTGTCTAGAACATTCGTTCTCAACCTTTTTTTTCGCCCATGCACCCTTCACCATATGTTCAGATTGTTATCCATCCCCCACTTTCGTTTCTCCTCCCTATAGTTTTCCTCACCCACCCCCCCCCCCCCCCTTTACACAGTATAAAAATTGTAAAATTGGAATCTAAATTTAATAAAACATACTAGAACAAGGCTAGATGTCTACATAAAACAATATTTGCAAAAGTCTAGTTACGTTATAAAACGAACTTCAGAAAAGCGAGAAGTACAGAACCACAAAGCATGGAGGGAAAAACAATGTCAAGTAATCGGTTCTTGTATTAACGTGATCTTGAAACAGTATCAATCCCCCCCACCCCCACTGGAAACCCTATTTTGGTCGGGGGGGGGGGGGGGGGGGGGGGGGGGAGGGGGGAATTTCCCCACGGGCTGAGAACCACTGGTCTAGAGGAAAGAAGGGGGAACGCCGCCTGGTCTGTGCACCTTGTCTTGGTTGGTCCCAGAAAGATGTAAGGTTTCTCATGAGTCTGGCCACCAATACCTACATATATTTGCTCCACGCGACACGCTTGACGTTTTTTTTTTAAATTTATGTTCGCTCGTTTTGAACTCAACCGTGGTCTTTACACTTGCAAAAACGTCTAGTGCACTGGAGTCATTTTTGCCTGTGGATTACCTTTCCCTATTACCAGTGTTCCTCGCCATGAGGCGAAACCACTCCGACTCCTGAGATACTTGTAATTTACGTCCCCCAAGTCAAGAACGAGAAGTCAACATTTTAATCCAACTGACAGGTATAGGGATTTAACCGGCTACGTACCCATCAGCAGACCGGAAGTTTAAAAGTAAACGCTCTTATACATCCTGCCACACAGACCCTCTCTGCACTCTACTGATAAACCTCGTTCAGAAAAATGGCTTGCGAGTATTACTCCAGTTTACCATGGACGTTGTATCTACAGCCGCGATCGTCATGCTACACTCATCACATGATCAAAGGTACACATCAGTCTACTACACTCATCACATGATCAAAGGTACACATCAGTCTACTACACTCATCACATGATCAAGGTACACATCAGTCTACTACACTCATCACATGATCAAAGGTACACATCAGTCTACTACACTCATCACATGATCAAAGGTACACATCAATCTACTACACTCATCACATGATCAAAGGTACACATCAGTCTACTACACTCATCACATGATCAAGGTACACATCAGTCAACTACACTCATCACATGATCAAAGGTACACATCAGTCTACTACACTCATCACATGATCAAGGTACACATCAGTCTACTACACTCATCACATGATCAAAGGTACACATCAGTCTACTACACTCATCACATGATCAAAGGTACACAACAGTCTACTACACTCATCACATGATCAAGGTACACAACAGTCTACTACACTCATCACATGATCAAAGGTACACATCATTCTACTACACTCATCACATGATCAAAGGTACACAACAGTCTACTACACTCATCACATGATCAAAGGTACACATCATTCTACTACACTCATCACATGATCAAAGGTAGACAGCTGTCTACTACACTCATCACATGATCAAAGGTACACATCAGCCTACTACACTCATCACATGATCAAAGGTACACAACAGTCTACTACACTCATCACATGATCAAAGGTACACAACAGTCTACTACATCTCATCACATGATCAAAGGTACACAACAGTCTACTACACTCATCACATGATCAAAGGTACACATCAGTCAACTACACTCATCACATGATCAAAGGTACACAACAGTCTACTACACTCATCACATGATCAAAGGTACACAACAGTCTACTACACTCATCACATGATGAAAGGTACACATCAGTCAACTACACTCATCACATGATCAAAGGTAGACACCTGTCTACTACACTCATCACATGATCAAAGGTACACATCAGCCTACTACACTCATCACATGATCAAAGGTACACATCAGTCAACTACACTCATCACATGATCAAAGGTACACAACAGTCTACTACACTCATCACATGATCAAAGTACACAACAGTCTACTACACTCATCACATGATCAAAGGTACACATCAGTCAACTACACTCATCACATGATCAAAGGTACACAACAGTCTACTACACTCATCACATGATCAAAGGTACACAACAGTCTACTACACTCATCACATGATCAAAGGTACACATCAGTCAACTACACTCATCACATGATCAAAGGTACACATCATTCTACTACACTCATCACATGATCAAAGGTACACAACAGTCTACTACACTCATCACATGATGAAAGGTACACATCAGTCAACTACACTCATCACATGATCAAAGGTACACGTCAGTCTACTACACTCATCACATGATCAAAGGTACACATCAATCTACTACACTCATCACATGATCAAAGGTACACGTCAGTCTACTACACTCATCACATGATCAAAGGTACACGTCAGTCTACTACACTCATCACATGATCAAAGGTACACGTCAGTCTACTAACGTCATCACATGATCAAAGGTACACAACAGTCTACTACACTCATCACATGATCAAAGGTACACAACAGTCTACTACACCATCACATGATCAAAGGTACAAACAACAGTCTACTACACTCATCACATGATCAAAGGTACACAACAGTCTACTACACTCATCACATGATCAAAGGTACACAACAGTCTACTACACTCATCACATGATCAAAGGTACACAACAGTCTACTACACTCATCACATGATCAAAGGTACACAACAGTCTACTACACTCTCACATGATCAAAGGTACACATCATTCTACGACACTCTCACATGATCAAAGTAGACAGCTGTCTACTACACTCATCACATGATCAAAGGTACACATCAGCCTACTACACTCATCACATGATCAAAGGTACACAACAGTCTACTACACTCATCACATGATCAAAGGTACACAACAGTCTACTACACTCATCACATGATCAAAGGTACACAACAGTCTACTACACTCATCACATGATCAAAGGTACACATCAGTCTACTACACTCATCACATGATCAAAGGTACACAACAGTCTACTACACTCATCACATGATCAAAGGTACACAACAGTCTACTTCACTCATCACATGATGAAAGGTACACATCAGTCAACTACACTCATCACCATGATCAAAGGTAGACAACCTGTCTACTACACTCATCACATGATCAAAGGTACACATCAGCCTACTACACCTCATCACATGATCAAAGGTACACATCAGTCAAGCTACACTCATCACATGATCAAAGGTACACAACAGTCTACTACACTCATCACATGATCAAAGGGTACACAACAGTCTACTACACTCATCACATGATCAAAGGTACACATCAGTCAACTACACTCATCACATGATCAAAGGTACACAACAGTCTACTACACTCATCACATGATCAAAGGTACACAACAGTCTACTACACTCATCACATGATGAAAGGTACACATCAGTCAACTACACTCATCACATGATCAAAGGTACACATCAGCCTACTACACTCATCACATGATCAAAGGTACACATCATTCTACTACACTCATCACATGATCAAAGGTACACATCAGTCAACTACACTCATCACATGATCAAAGGTACACATCATTCTACTACACTCATCACATGATCAAAGGTACACATCAGTCAACTACACTCATCACATGATCAAAGGTACACATCATTCTAACTACACTCATCACATTGATCAAAGGTATGAAACCAGTCTTTACACTCATCACATGATCAAAGGTACAACACCAGTCACTACACTTCATCACATGAATCAAGGTAGACACCAGTCTACTACACTCATCACATGATCAAAGGTAGACACCTGTCTACTACACTCATCACATGATCAAAGGTACACAACAGTCTACTACACTCATCACATGATCAAAGGTACACATCAGCCTACTATTCTCATCGAATGATCAAAGGTACACATCAATCTACTACACTCATCACATGATTAAAGGTACACATCAGTCTACTACACTCATCACATGATCATATGCTCGTCTAGTGCTTCGAAGATTGTGGGTTCGATACCCGGCTACATCATTTGGTTCACGAGTTAAATTTTCTCATAGACTCTTGGGTGTCGTCGCTGGAATTACGATGTTCATGGTTTGTGCGTCGATTTCGACAGGCCACCCCGTGGAAAGAGATCTAGTCATATGGGATAAATCTCGGTGAAATAAAGTCGATCTTCAATGGATCAATAAAGGTCGACATTGGCTACAAGGAGTGTAGTGACGAACGAACCAACTTTATTTTTGAAGAAACGAACAAACGAATGAATTTTATTTTCAAAGTCGCACAAACTGGGTACGCAGGCCGGTCTTATGTTTAGCCCGTCCAATCACTTATCTGTCGCACACCAATAATCTATTATGAATTTTATATTCATATGGGGTGGGGTGGGAAGAAGAAATAAATAAATATTCTAAAATGAATGCTGTAAACATTAACCAAATGAACAAGTCATTGTAATTAAAGTAATGACCCGTTTTATACGTAATATGCGCGTTGTAATATGCGAATAGGGCAGGCAAAAGCCGCATTTAAGAAAATGAAGTGTATCTTATGCAATAAGTCACTATCACTGAATGTAAGAAAGAGAGTGCTGAAATGCTAACGATAGAACCAGTTTTGCTGTATGGCAGGTGAATCTTGGAATGTAAATGAACAAATAAGAGAAATTAGAAGCAACAGAGATGTGGTTCCTGAGACGAATGTTGCGAATTCCTTGGACTGCCAGAGTAACTAACGACGACTGCCTGAAACAGGCTAATGAAACTAGAACATTATATACAACAATAAGACAGAGACAAACATCTTTCTTCGGTCACGTGATGAGAAGAGAGGCATTGGAGAACATCGTAACAACTGGAAAGATCGAGGGGAAGAGAGGCAGAGGCAGACAAGAAATGATGCTGGATGGATTGAGACGGTGGCATGGAGGAATATCAGGCAGCAGAGTTGATCCAGAAAACCAAAGACCGAGATCTATGGAGAGCCATGAACGCCTACGCTAGCTACAGGGCACTTGATGATGATGATGATGCACGTTGGGAATATGTGCAAAACCCACACATTTATAATCCAGTCGGAACTTTTACATTGTTGAAGCTACATTAAGATCTACAAACAAGTAAATTTAACTCTTATCTTTCTTTGAGACATGTGGCACAAGAACCAAACCATAAAAGAGAAAGAAAGGCTAGAAAAGTCGCCGTCACCAACGTCTGTCTCAGACATGCTCCCGGCAAAGAAGTTTCCACTTTAAGAATTATTTCTCATCACCGCCTTTAAAATAATGTTCGGTAACAGTTATTTATTTTTAAAGACTATATTAAATTATTAACAGTAAATTTGTAGGGACTGTTAATTTAATCGATGAAGGGATCGATTCTGTTCGCTACATCAGACATTGACAAATTTGTCTGCGGGAATCGGTCGTTAGAATACGAGCCCATGTCTAGATCATTAGTGAAGTCAGCAAGGGAGGGGACAGCCAGACGACAAGAAAGGAAGAATAAATGTTTAAACTGTTACAAGTATGGACAAGCCGAAGAGAAGGTTAATAATGAAAGAAATGTACGTAGAAATACAGACATACCGGACAACAATCATTCCTCGAGAAACAGTGTTCAAATATGGACACTATAACTTATGAGGATTGGGATTATGTATCATATACATATTAGCGTCTGTTGCTATATATATATATATATATATATATATATATATTCTTTACAGGACGTTGTAATAAACCGCAGCATTTCTTGGCTCTTTGTGATTTTCTAGGCGTCCTTAGTTCAGTAGTTTGCCATTAATTTCGACTGAAGTCTCCTACCTTCGAAATCAATGCTGTGCGGTCTTCTTCCAAATTGTCCGCAGGTAATTTCGAATCCGGACTAAGTGTGTCAGGAAATTGTCTGCAGCTAATGTCGAACTAAGTTTCGGTGTGTCAGGAAATTGCGAAACACTGTTTAATTATCCCCTAAGCCACAAACGCCGTTTTCTTTATGTTGTTGTTATTCTATGGTTTTGTGTTCTTGTTCCGTTGATAAGGACTAATGTCGAAGCGTTCTCCCGCATCTGTGTGTGATTTTTCCATTCATCGAGCTTTTAGACACATTTTGTATGTTTTTTTCTTCTTGTGTGTTTACCACAGTAACTACTCGCCAGAAGGCAACTCCCTATTTTCGATATGATAGCAACAAGTACTGAAGAGTGTTTTCATGCGCAGCTCTGAAGAATATTCAGAAGGAATAGGGTAGTTAGAAACGATGCAAAAAAATTTAAAACAAAAACAGGAACAGAGAATAAAACAACCATGCGACCAAGTCATCCAGGCATCCATCGCTCTGTCTTCCCCCATCCGCATCTTATCCCATACATGTTGCCAGTTGTTACTAGATTTTCTAGTGTAATTTTTTTTCTAAAACAATATTTAAAATGTAACAGTGACGTAAATATGTACTTGAATAAAACCGAATGAATTCATAAAATGATGTTTCCCGGTTCTCGTGAATGACAACAGAAGAAAAAAGGGACAGTGTACTACAAACGGTGGTGTGAAAAACTCAAAAATCTAAACTAAGATCTAAAGTTAATTTTTCAGACATAAACTTCTAGTCAATAAACCCAAGTGCATGCTTAAATAAGGCCGAGTAACTAAGAATACCGGGTTCGCCATTGGGAGACCCGGGGTTGAATCCACGGTAAGGTGTGGATTTTTTCTTTCTGTCGGGAAAAAAAAGAAAGCCCTAACCTGCACAATACAAGGCGACTGCGCTAGCCAGGCGACCTTAATTCCTCAGGATCAATCAGCACATCCCCCTCTCCCACTTCGTCTTATACCGCAAGGTACTATACTATAGGCAGTAAATGAGTTGTAATTTGACAGTATACTTAAATGCAATATTAAAGTGTAGAACCACTCTGAATGCAATATTAAAGTGTATGAACCACTCTGAATGCAATATTAAAGTGTATGGAACCATCTGAAATGCAATATTAAAGTGTATGAACCATTCTGAAATGCAATATTAAAGTGTATGAGCCATTCTGAATGCAATATTAAGTGTATGGAACCATTCTGAAATGCAATATTAAAGTGTATGACCATCTAAATGCAACATTAAAGTGTATGGAACCATTCTGAAATGCAATATAAAGTGTATGGAACCATTCTGAAATGCAATATTAAAGTGTATGAACCATTCTGAATGCAATATTAAGTGTTGGAACCATTCTGAAAGCAATATTAAGTGTATGGAACATTCTGAAATGCAAATATTAAAGTGTATGGAACCATTCTGAAATGCAATATTAAAGTGTATGGAACCATTCTGAAATGCAATATTAAAGTGTATGGAACCATTCTGAAATGCAATATTAAAGTGTATGGAACCATTCTGAAATGCAATATTAAAGTGTATGGAACCATTCTGAAATGCAATATTAAAGTGTATGGAACCATTCTGAAATGCAATATTAAAGTGTATGGAACCATTCTGAAATGCAATATAAAGTGTATGGAACCATTCTGAAATGCACTATTAAAGTGTATGGACCATTCTGAAATGCAATATTAAGTGTATGGAACCATTCTGAAATGCAATATTAAAGTGTATGGAACCAGTCTGAAATGGCAATATTAAAGTGTATGGAACACTCTGAATGCAATATTAAAGTGTATGGAACCACTCTGAAATGCAATATTAAAGTGTATGGAGACCATTCTGAAATGCATAGTAAAGTGTATGGAACCACTCTGAAATGCAATATTAAGTGTATGGAACCACTCTGAAATGCAATATTAAAGTGTTATGGAACCACTCTGAATGCATATTTAAGTGTATGTGAACCACTCTGAAATGCAATATTAAAGTGTATGAACCACTCTGAAATGCAATATTAAGTGTATGGAACCACTCTGAAATGCAATATTAAAGTGTATGGAACCACTCTGAAATGCAATATTAAAGTGTATGGAACCACTCTGAAATGCAATATTAAAGTGTATGGAACCACTCTGAAATGCAATATTAAAGTGTATGGAACCACTCTGAAATGCAATATTAAAGTGTATGGAACCATTCTGAAAGTGCAATATTAAGTGTATGAACCACTCTGAAATGCAATATTAAAGTGTATGGAACCACTCTGAAATGCAATATTAAAGTGTATCAAAGCGTTGGAACACTCTGAAATGCAATATTAAAGTGTATGGAACACTCTGAAATGCAATATTAAAGTGTATGGAACCATTCTGAAATGCAATATTAAAGTGTATGGAACCACTCTTGAAATGCAATATTAAAGTGTGTATGGAACCACTCTGAAAATGCAATATTAAAGTGTATGGAACCACTCTGAAATGCAATATTAAAGTGTATGGAACCACTCTGAAATGCAATATTAAAGTGTATGGAACCATTCTGAAATGCAATATTAAAGTGTATGGAACCACTCTGAAATGCAATATTAAAGTGTATGGAACCATTCTGAAATGCGTCAATGATCTTGAGAATTCTGGTGCTTTAGTAACAGCAGTTGTAAGATGCATTTATCATAATCATCGAGTGCATTACCGGCTGGCGTGGGCAATATTACCCCTCCACAAATTGCGACCTCCGACGGCATGGATCAATTCGTGTGTTGATTCCCTTCCGTGTCATGACACAAGACTGTCAAGAAATTTTTCACTCTGTCTTCCTATATCTCTCTCTTTCCACAAATCTTTCCGGTTGTCACAGCATATTTCAGTTTTTTTTCTCATTATGTTGCTAAAAAACAGATTGTTTCTTTCTGATGTTTGTAATAAGTTGTCCATGTAACTTAGCTTTCCTCAAAATGTCCAGATTGCTCATTTTGGCTGTCCCATTAATTTTCAGTATTATTCTATAAAATCACATCTCCAAGGCTTCCAGAGATTTTGTCGACTGTTTACTAATTGTCCATCATAAGATCCGGAGTACGACAAGGTTGTGTTTTGTCCCCTCTCTTATTTATCTATATATATAAAACAAAGTGTATGTATGTAAATATGTATGTCCTTTATTTTTTCGCTAACGGCCCATCCGATTGAGATGAAATTTTCTACACGTCTTCCTTTCATTCCAGAGCTGCCAACTGTCATAGTTTTTTTTTCTTCTTCCTCCTCCTCCCTCCTCCCCCTCCCAAAATACGTACGTAAATATATGATGATGATGATGAAAGAATCCCCGAACCAAAACGCTAGGGAAAGGGAAGAAAATGACGTGACTACACAGAATCGTCACACGGCAATCATCATCATCAAGTGCCGTGCCGGCTGGCGTAGGCGTTCATGGCTCTCCGTAGATCTCAGTCTTTGGTTTTTTGGATCAACTCTGCTGCTGATATTCCTCCATGCCACGGCAATATCAATAACAATTCATCTTTTTATGTGTAAGGAAGTTATCTACAGTCGTGTAGAAGGGAAGAACTAGACGAGTATGAATTCGGAATGGCGAACTCTCTCCTCCTCTCTTCTCCTCCCTCCTCCTCCCTCTACCTCCTCCCTCCACCCTCCTCCTCTTCCTCCTCCCTCTCATCCCTCTCCCTCCTCCTCCTTCTCCCTCTTCCTTCTCCCTCTTCCCTCCTCCTAATCCATCCTCCTCCTCCTACTCCTCCGCCTCCTCCCCCTCCTCCTCATCTTCCCTCCTCCTCCCTCTCCCTCCTCATCCCTCATCCTCCTCCTCCTCCCTCCTCCTCCTGCCTCCTTCTCCCTCATCATCCTCCCTCCTCCTTCTCCCTTCTTCTCCCTCTTCCTCCTCCTACCTCCTCCCTCCTCCTCCCTCTACCTCCTCCTCCTCCTTCCACCCTCCTCCTCCCTTCTCCTCCTCTTCCTCCTCCCTTTCCTTCCTCCCCTCCTCATTCTCCCTCCTTCCTCTCCCTCCTTCCTCCTCCTCCTTCCTCCTTCTCCCTCTGCCTCCTCCCTCCTCCTCTCCCCTCCCCCTCCCTCCTCATCTCCTTCTCCTCCTCCTTCCTTCTCCCTTCTTCTCCTCCTCTCCCCTCCTCCTCCTCCTACCCTCTTCCTCTTCCCCTCCTCCCTCTCCCTCCTCCTCCTCCTCCTCCCTCTCCTCCTCCTCCCTCTTCCTCCTCCTTCCCTCCCTCTTCCTCCCGCTCCCTCCTCCATCCTCCTCCTCCCTCTTCCTCCTCCTTCTTCCTCCTCCTCCTTCTCCTCTCTCCTCCTCCCTCTTCCTCCTCCTCCTACCTCCTCCCTCCTCTCTCCTCCTACCTCCTCCCTTTTCCTCCCTCCTCCTCCCTCTACCTCCTCCCTCCTCCTCTCCACTCTTCCTCCTACCCTCTTTCTCTTCCCTTCCCCCTCCTCCCTATCCCTCCTCCTCCCTTCACATTCCTCCTCCTCCCTCCTCCTCCTCCTCCTCCCTCCTTCTCCCTCCTCCTACTTCTTCCTCCCTCCTCCCCCTCCTCCTTCTCCTCTCCTTCTCCTCACTCCTCCTCCTCCCTCCTCCTCCTCCCTCTACCTCCTCCCTCTTCCTCCCTTCACATTCCTCCTCATGGTTACATAGCTATCTGATTCCCTTGCCGAAGCCTGACAAAGACCACAAAAAAAATTTAAAATTCAGGGATATCGAATTATAACCATGCAGAATACAGTAGGCAAGCTGCTGGAGAAGGTAATTGCCAGGAAAATATCAAGCCAACTAGAGAGGCAAGGTGTTTTCCCACCTACCCTGGGTGGGTACCGTCCAAAAAGAGAAACCTGGACCAATGCAGCAGTCTTTGCCCATGATGTCTATGAAGGTTTCCACTCAGGCACTGAAACCGTTGCTGCAGCGATTGATCTTGAGGACGCATACAACAGAGTACCACTGGATTTTTTAATGTTTCAGCTTCTTGAACTAAACGTAAGTCCATTCCTCCTTAGTTGGATCGCTGCAGCCCTCTTCCACGGAAAGTAGTTTTTAGATGTGGCAGTTGGACTTCGGAACCAACAACAATATATCCTGGCCTACCACAGGGATCACCATTATCTCCGGTACTGTTCAACGCCTACACAGTGAGAATCACCAGTGAGCAGATCACTGGACCTGGCAGGACATTGTCATATGCCGATGATGTTTTAGTGTATCGTCAGGGTAAGGATAGAGAGGAGGTTGCTGTGGAACTACAAACCGAACTCAATCGCATAAGTACTTGGTGTGATGAAGCTGGGGCAATGGTCAACCCAACCAAAGGCAACAGTGACTTGGTTCTCGTTGAATAATCATATTGTCAACAATCCAACACCAACTGTAATGCTGTGTTCAGAGACGGTGGAAAGAACGCAGGCAATGAATTACCTGGGGATACGGTTTGATCGAAGCCTTGCTTATAATGTGCACATAGACCAGGTGATAACAAAGGCCAAGCGGGGCTTGGCAGCGATGCGGGTGATGGCGGCAGCAAACTGTGAGCAGCGCCATCTATGTCTTCTGTACGAGGGGCTGGTCATGTCTGTTTTGGAGTATGCAATGGCAATCCTGACTCTCAGCCATAAGCAGATAGAAAGGATGGAAAGGATACAGAATGAAGCTATGCGCATTATTCTTGGATGTACAAGAGATACAGCATGCAGGGCGATGCGCTACCTTCTTGATTTTCCAACCATTGAAGAGAGAATGCAAGTTTGCAGGGCACGCGCCTACCTCAGAATTAACGCAAACACACAGCATCCACTGCATAGTGAAATTAGGAAGGTGAAGGGCAGCAGGTTAAAAAGAGGACGGTCGTGGATGGGTCAAGCCGAAGACATTCTTCAACAGGTGTGTTCACTTGAGGACTTAGAACCTGGCGAGGAGTGGGTGCAAGTGCCAACAGACTTCTGCACATCCTTTTCAGTTTGCATCCAACTAGATAGAAAATGCAGACAAGAAAATCCGGCTGCTGTGGAGGCTGAAGTACAAGCGTTGATTTTCGAGAATTCGCTAGACAGTGACGCGGTCATCTACACAGATGGGTCGGTCGTCCGACATGTGAGAAGCTCATGGGCCTTTACAGCTCGGGCCGGAGGGAGAATTGTGAAGGAGGACTCTGGTGCTTTCACTGAAATCCACAAGTAGCCTGACCATGGAAGTCATGGCAGTAAGTAAAGCAATAACATGGCTCGAGACACAGACATTCACTAGGGCTTGTTTCCTTAGCGACTCAATGAACATGATCAAGAGGATAGAGGAGGGGTCGATCCGAAGAGAATGGTTGCTGCCTCTGAAGCGGTCTCGGCTGGCAAAGATTAGTTTCATCTTCGTGCCAGGTCATGCGTGAGTACAAGGAAATGAGCGGGCTGACAAGCTCGCAGGTGAGGCTACTGTGGAGGGCGGGACGCGCCATGGACCAGGCTGACATTCTGAATGCTCTACGAGAAGTGAGACTTTTGCAAGAACCAAGTGATGACTGTGAATCTACAACAATGGCCAGACTGCGAGAGCAGCAAATTAAAAGAGGGGTGGCCAAACAAGAACACTACGCAGGAAGCCAAAGAAGATTGATAAACCAACACAGAACTGGCGTCGTTAGCCGCTACACTCTGCGGGATTTGCTGAGGAGGGGATCCGAGCACTTATGGACTGAATGGTCCGATGTGCAACGAGGATGATCTGTCGACTAACTAACTAACTAACCTACAGTCTTCCTCCTCCTCCCTCTTCCTCTCCTCCCTCCTCTCATCGCCTCCTCCTCCCTCCTCCTCCTCCTCCTCCTCTCCTCCTCCCTCCTCCTCTCCTCTACCTCTCCTCCCTTCACATTCCTCCGCCTCCTCTCTCCTTCTCCTCCCTCCTCTCCGCATCCCTCCTTCTCCTCGCTCCTCCTTCTTCCTCCCTCACTCCTCCTCCCCCTCTTTCCTCCTCCTCCTCTCCTCCTCCTCCCTCCGTCCTCCTCCCCTCTTACCATCCTCCCTCCTCCTCCCTTCACATTCCTCCTCCTCTCTCCCGTCCTCCTCAGCCCTCCTCCTCATCTCGCTTCCACCCTCCTCCCTCCTCTCGGTCCTCCTCCCTCCTACCTCCCTCCTCTCCTCATCACTCCCCCTCCTGCTCCTCCTTCTTCCTCCCTCCTCCTCCCTCTCGTTCCTCAACTCTCCCTCCTCTCTGCCTCCTCCCTCTCCTCCTCCTCCTCCTCCCTCTACTCCTCCTCCTCCCTCCTCTTCCCTCTACCTCCTCCTCCTCCTCCCTTCACATTCCCTCCTCCGTCCGCTCTTCCTCCTCCTCCCTCCCCTTCTCTCTCCGCTCCCATCCTCCTCCTCCTCCCTCTACCTGCCTCCCTCTCCTCCTCCCTTCACATTCCCTCCTTCTCCCTCCTCCTACCCCCCCGCCTCCGCTTCCGCTACTCTCTCCCCCTAATCCTTCTCCTCCTTCTCCCTCCTCCTCGTCCTCTTTCCCTCTCCTCCTCCTCTTCCTTCTCCCTCCGCCGCCGCCCTCCTCCTACTCTCTCCTCCTCCCCCTCATCCCTCTCCCTCCTCCTCCCTCTCCTCCTCCTGCTTCCCTTCTCCTCCTGCGTTCTCCCCTCCCTCCTTCTCCCCTCCTCATCCCTCTCCCTCCTCCCTCCTCCTCGCCTCCTCCTCCACCCTATTGACCTATAACCACCCCAAACTAAAAAAACAAAAAACAAAAGGATAAAGATGACAAAAACCCTCCCTCCTCCTCCTAATCCATCCTCCTCCCGCCTATTCCTCCTACTTCCTCCTGTCTCCTTCTGCGCGTTTCCACTCCTCTTGCCCACTCACCTCCCTCTCCTCCTCCCTCCTCCAGTACTCACAAGACGCAGACAGTCATGACGATCAGTCGGGAACGGGATCTTATATGACTACTTATATAATTTAAATGAGATGCTCTCCACCATGGGCTGGGCCGGGTCAGACAGACAGACAGATAGATAGATAGATTAGATAGACAGACAGACAGACAGACAGACAGACAGACAGACAGACAGACAGACAGACAGACAGACAGACAGACAGACAGACAGACAGACAGGACAGACAGACAGTCGGGAACGGGAACTTATATGACTACTTATGTGAATTAAATGAGATGCTCCCCACCAGGAGTTGGGCGATGCCGGGCCGGGTCAGACAGACAGACAGATAGATAGTCGGAACGGGAACTTATATGACTACTTATATGAATTAAATGAGATGCTCCCCATCAGGGTCTGGGAGAAGACGGGCCGGGTCAGACAGACAGACAGACAGATAGACAGACAGACAGACAGTCGGTAACGGGAACGAGAACTTATATGACTACTTATATGAATTAAATGAGATGCTCCCCACCAGGTTCTGGGCGAAGCCGGGCCGGGTCAGCTAGTACAATATATAGACAACATATGTAAAGAAACCAGCCAAACAGAGACCGCAGAACACCGCATAACGAGAACACAGAAGAAAAACCATCTGCAAATCTAACCATAGATAGGTACTACATTTTCCGTTACCGAACGTTTCTGGCGACGTTTCAAACGGCGATTTACGTTTTCTTGTTATTGTTCCCCGGTATTAAGGATTATATAGTACTCGTCATATTAAACGTTGCCGCTTGATTTAGTATAAATAATTAAATTGAGCATCCTTCTTACGCGTACTGTGAAATTTTCAAATATTTTAGTCGGCGGGGTCATCCCAAACAGAAATTATTAAAATCGTATGCTAAGATGCGTCATGTTAAATTTCAATGGCGGGAATATAGCGGTTTTCTGTGTCATAATATAGCGATGATCATATAATATTCTTATGGATTATTCAGAGCGACGAGATTATAATGATGCACATTTGCATTCACCACCCATTCTATTATTTAGGAGTGGAGGAAGAGGCTGGAGGAAGAGGGAGTTTGAGGTTTTCATTTGAATTTTGCGTTCAAAATAAAGTGCTGAGTTATCCCCCTTAGCGCAAAAAAAAACCAAGAGCGGTTATCTGCCCTTAGCTTACGTGTTTTGTGGTCACCACTTTCCAGAGTGGGATTCTGATGGGTCAATGTTAAATAATAACTGACATACAAAAATTAATATCTCAGCTTACAATTGACGTACAGACTTGAATAAGGTGTCGTTATATTTGTTTTTTCAAGAGGTATCCAATTGTGCAGTTATATAATTAAAAAGCAATTTAGAAAAATGTTACTAAAGTACCTACCATTAGAGAACTCCTGTTTGCGGACAACCAAACACTAATAGCAAAATCAGAAGTTGAATTATAAGACCACGTGAATAATCTAAACGAAATGTGTAGGGAACATAACATGAAAATTAGCACAAGTAAAACAGAGGTACTGACTATAACTAAAGAAGAAAAAGCAACAACGATTTACCTAAACGAACATCCCTTTAAACAAGTAAAGAGTTTCAAGTACCTAGGAAGTATAATATCATCAAATGGCAAATCAGAAGACGAGATCGAAAATAGATGCAATAAGGCAAACCAACTCATTGGACAAATGGCACCAATACTAAAGAACAAACATGTATCAATAACTTCTAAGAAAGCACTTTATAACACAATCTTCCTACCAACTCTGTGTTACCAATGCCAAACCTGGACAATGACAGAAAAAGAGAAAAGAAAAATCACAACAAACAGAAATGAGATTCCTGAGAAGAATACTCAATGTATCAAGAAGAGATAAGATCAGATGAATCAAATCAGAACTAGTGTACAGCTCGCACGAGATTTATTAGAAAGCAGCACAGTCAAATGTTTGGCCATGCAAGTAGTGTTAACAACTACTGTATACTACAAGCAACACGCATGATGTACAGGACAGAGGGAACAGAGGAGATGCGACCACGTAACGATGGTACGCAGAGGAACACCAGAAGTCCATGGGATATCGATACATGAAGCCATATTGTCAGCGGCACTCTACCCGCTGTTATGCGTTCACCTTCGACAACGACACGTGCACAAGAGGAACATGATGAGATGAGAGTATGCTAATTGTACCCACAAATTCGCGTATGTTAACATGTTTCTATGTAATTATGCAGAACTATCTTTTCTAACGATCAAAGACGAAGGACTTATTGCATCAAAATGCTCTTGTGTAGGTTGGTCTGTCCGTATTCTGTCTCTTTATCTAAGTAATACGAAACTCTTCCGTTACGACATCTACTCTAATTACCTTTAGACTTTCTGATAACACCATGAGCGTCTGTATGTCTATTATCAAACCAAGGCACCATTGTTCCACTTCCTCTTACAACAATTATCTATCATTCATTCCTTTAGTCCCTCTGAATTGTTGCTATCAGACGGCTCCATCAGCATCCATATAATATTATGATTATGTCCACCACCAGTATCCCTGAAACTATTTTCGTAGATCTCGTTATAGATGTTCACAGTATACGATGCGAACAAATCAGAGACACTTACACTACTGCTGTCTAACGTCCTTCTTTGTACATTGGATAGTTCCTACTAGGTGTATGATTTAAATGGCAGACTGTTGCTTCCATATATGTTCTTATTATCGCAGATCTCTGAATGATGTATCAAGAGCGCTAATCTAGATAGATCGAGCAGTCGACAGCAAGTCACAAATGAAGAATACTCTCGGCACTTCCTATTGTTGCCCGCTTGTATATCATTATTTGTACCTATGATATTTACTCTTTTCATGTCGTGCCAGTGGCTTACGACAAACAATTTCTTTTGTGCGTCCGACTGGTTTGGATCGTGTCTCATTTTCACAACAGTGCCAGTAAACTAAATATTGATAAGCGGCGGCAATTATAACTCGAATTAGAGACGGGCCATATATAATATATATATATAGATATATAATATACATGTATATATGGTATATATATCTCTATTATATATATATGACCATAGGTAGACACAGTCTACTACACTCATCACATGATCAAAGGTACACATCAGTCTACTATTCTCATCGTATGAGAATATATATATATATATATATATATATATATATATATATATCGAGAGAGAGAGAGATATAGAGAGAGAGACAGAGAGAGAGAGAGACAGAGACAGAGAGACAGAGAGACAGATAGAGATTACTATAGCGGGGAGAGAGTCCAACCTATCTAAGTACCAACCTACCTACCTATCTATCTAAGTATCAACCTACCTACCTAGGTACCATCTGACTTACTACCTACCTACCTACAGTCCTAAGTACCAACGTACTTATCTATCTAAGTATCAACCTACCTACCTAGGTACCTTTCGACCTACATACCTACTTAAGTACCATCCTACCTGCTTACCTACCTAAGTACCATCCTACCTACCTACCTACCTAAGTACCATCCTACCTACTTACCTACCTAAGTACCATCCTACCTACCTACCTAAGTACCATCCTAACCTACCTAAGTACCCATCCTACCTACATAAGTACCATCCTGCCTACCTACCTACCTACCTACCTAAGTACCATCCTACCTATCTATGTACCATCCTACCTACCTTAGTATCCTTCTAGTATGCCATCAATCTCATCTATCTCACGACGATCCTACGTACCTCGCTGACAACCATTCTAACCGACCTCACTATCAACCAGTCTATCTAACACCGTAACTACCGACTGACCCACCAACATCCCGTCCTTTCTACCTGAACTCCACACAGTAACCCCCGCTCTTTCTGCATACTCCCTCACGGCTTCTCACTGACTGGCACCTTGCTGTCTTGACATACCATACTAGTTTGTAAAATGCAGTTATACATCTCCATAAAGCCTAGATGAGTATAGATACCTTGTATTTCCACGCAACATGATCCCTCTCTCGAACTATCTAGTTTACTCCACAAGAATGGGTAACACCAATACGTCTGGAACAAATCAAGCTGTAAAGGCTACCGGATCAACAAAGCAGTACTCTAACTGTCCGCTCTGTCGGAGCTTCCCGTCCCTATACCAATTGATCAAAAACACAGGGCCTTGTCTGCCCGGAGATGACCGTGAGTCTTTAGATTGCATTTCCCTGTACTATGAAAAGGGCGTGAACGCTCCCAATCGCAATCTTCCGCCCGAAGCCTTTGGCACAATATGGGGTGTCGGTTTGGTGAGCGTTGTCCACATTCCGACGCTAACAGAAAGCTGGTAGTACTGTCTTCTGTCATACGGTAGCTCACTCATATCTTACTAAGACATTTCTTTACTCACGGCTTCTATCTTCTAACAAATGCGCAATTGGTGCAAATTAATTTAAACAACAATTTTACCGATAGTCTAGACAACAATCTTCACTCTCCTGTTTCATTCTCCGTAGCTGTAAATTAGACTCCCAGCCTTCAAAACATAACATTCTAGAATGGTCCTAGCATGATGCCAATCGAAGGCCCTGAGAAATAGACCATTCCTCTGCCACTTTTAAGTAACATAGCAATCCCTGTAGGAACAATAAATTTGGAATCTTTGAGGAACTAAATGTGTTTAATTGTTTGGCACGTTGGGTCGTGTAAAATTTGGTTTATGTAACGCAATGGCGGTCGCCTGCATTAAATTATCTGGGCTGTAGCGTTGGCGCTGACCTTAGATGGACGCAATACTGACCAGCTCTGCGCCAGTTGCATACACATTCATCATCATCATGTGCCATGCCGATAAGCGTGGGCGGTTTTGTTTCACCATCTCAAACGATTATCATAGACGTGAATCAGCTCTGTCTCCTTGTCTCGACCACGTCACGTGGCCAAGCCATCCAGATTCTACTTCTCTGTCTTACCCTTGTCTTTCCCCTTATATCTCGCCAGCTGTCACCAAGTTCTCTGGTTTATTTCCTCTCATAACATGTTTAAAACATCGTGATTGACTGCGTCTAATTTCTCTAATCAGTTTACGATCTTCATTTATTTCTTGTAGGACTTGCTCATTGGTTTTTCTGTCTGTCCATGGTATTCATTGTATTTTCCTCAGAAACCATATTTCCACTGCCATTAGATGTTCACGTTACAATTCCATTAAACAATACAGCCTTTCAACTGTCACCCCCCCCCCCTTCCCCCCGTTGCAACTGACATATTTTTAATGGCAATTATGTTTTCCATCTTGCAAACGGCTACCTTCACCTTAGCGATTCTCGTTCTAATCTCTTAAATACACCTCCCATCATATATTATGACTGTTCCGAGATAGTTGCATCGATAAACTTGTTTAAAAATATTCCCATTTACCCGCATATTACTCTGTGGTATTTCTTTTTACTTAGCGACTACCATTATCTCTGTCGTCATACAATGTAATTCTCACCCTAGTTGATCACTGTGTGCAATAACCACATCTACTAAATGTTGCAGATCCTGTTGGTTGTCTGCAGTCAATAATGTGTGCTAGATATAACAATAACATATTACGCACCTGCTATCGTGGGATCCCCCGTGCCCCAGAGGCTGAGTGCTCGCCTGCCTGCTCTGTTGCCATGGGGTCAGCCCGTATCGGGTTGGAACGAATTTTTAAAAACTGATCTGGCTCTCTATTGACCCAGCCTAAAATGAATACCAATCGATTTGTCTGGCAAAACAAAAGCACCAACATGATATAACACATCCTCTAACGAGTACCCGATCAATCACTAGAAATGTTGGGCCAACACACCACCCACCCACTCGCGTCATGGCCGAGAAGAGATCCTTTCGGTTTTTTTTCTTTCATATAAAAGAACCCCGCGACTGGAGAGTATGGGCTTGCGGTTAAATTTCAGGTGCACTTTCAATGGGATTTGGGTTAACGAGGTGGGGTGGTCATTTTCTACAATCGTTCGTTCTAACTACAAACGTTGTCTTCTCGATTCAGAAAGCAACTACTCAACGTAACATTGGCAAGAATGTCTAACTCACGTAACTTGGCTAAATGGCTAACTCAACGTAACATTGGCTATAAATGCTAACTCACGTAACATTGGCTATAATGAACTACTCAACGTAACATTGGCTAGAATTCTAACTCAACGTAAATTGGCTAATGACTAACTAAACGTAACATTGGCTAGAATGACTAACTCAACGTAACATTGCTAAATGACTAAATAAACTTAACATGCTAGAATTACTAACTCAACGTAACATTGGCTAGATGACTAACTCAACGTAACATTGCTAGAATGACTACTCAACTAACATTGGCTAGAATGACTAACTCAACGTAACATTGGCTAAATGCTAACTCAACTTAACATTGCTTAATGACTAACTCAAACGTAACATTGGCTAGAAAAATGACTAACACAACGTAACATTGCTAAAATGACTAACTCAACTTAACAATTGGATAAATAGACTACCTCACGTAACATTGGCTAAATGACTAACTCACGTAACATTGTCTATAATGACTAACTCAACGTACATTGGCTAGAATGGCTAACTCACTCAACGTAACATTGGCTAGGATGACCTCATCACACTAACTTGTCAGAATTACTACTCACGTAACATTGGCTAGAATGCTAGCTCAACGTAACACATTTGGCTAGAATTGACTAACTTTCAACTTTAACATTGGCTAGAATGACAACTCAACGTAACATTGACTTGAATATGGACTAGCAGGGGTTGGGTTGATACAATTGTAAAGCAAAAGACTTAGCATAAATACAGAACAATACGCATAGAATAAAAAGAACAAGTATCAGCATCTGAGATAAAAACAAACGACATAAGATTGGAACAAGTACAGCTAGATGAAGAAGAATTGGCATAGATGAAGAACAGGGAGGGGGGGTGGAGGGGCAAGGATAAAGAAAGGGGAGCGGCTTTGGCTAAATACATAGGCGCATAGATAACTAACCATCGAATAAACACACAATTCGGCTTAGATAAAGAGCGGAGTGAAGGCATAGACTAAATAACAGAGGGCGGCATGGATAATTTAACATTGAGGGTAGAGGGGGTGGGTGGGTAGAGGGGGCAGGGGGGGTAGGTCGGCATAGATAGAGAACCAGTCGTCATCGTAAAGAAACAAGTCGGCATAGCTAAATAACAAAAAACTATCAAAAAAATCGACATAGATAAAAACAAGTCTGCATAGATTAAAAGAACAAATTCGACTAGATCAAGAATAAAACGGCGTAGACACAAGAAACAATTCGGATAGACAAAGAACAATTCGCATAGATGTAATAACCAATTACGGCACGATAAAGAACAGAGTCGGCCATAAATGCAAGTATAAAAACGTCATAGATTCAGAATAAGTAATAGCGCTGGCGGCGAAGAGAAGACGAGAAGAAGCATTAAGCAGTGAAAATCGTGACATAGTGGCTTTCTATTTTAATAAAAGTCATAATAACCGTAAAAGGAGAGAGAGAAGTGACGATAAAGAGTAACATAAAAAAGCAGAGTAGAGAAATGAAGGAGATAACTAGAAGCGCGCTGCGAGAATACGAGGAAGAACAAGAAAGCGAAAAGATTAAAAGATGAGAAGATAAAAGAGAGGAGAGAAGAGGAGGTATAGCTATGAAGATACAATGAGTCAGATAATAATCAAACAAAGAAGGAAATATAATTAATAAAATATATATAAAACAAGCTAATAGCTGATATACATAATGATATAGAATATAAGGAGTTTGTGTTAAATTATATATCTGAAATTCTATTAAAGAAAAAAATTCCAGAAAGAATCTCGATAGATACTCCTGTTATACAGTAATCCTATTAGAGTACCCTCCTATCCTATATCTCAGATATAATTCACTCATCTCTTCTTCGGTTCTCCAGCTTCTCTTCTCTCTCTTAGCTACTCTTACTTAGACACAGATCTTTTTCCTTTCGTCTATCCGCTACTCTACTACTATCTCTCAATCTCCTCTCTCTCTACCGAAGTATTCTCTGAAACCCCTCTCCCCTACTTCTAGCCATATCTGCCCTTTTTTTTCTTAAATGCTACCTGCTTTCTCTATATACTCAATCCGTCGACGGTATCCCCAATCTGCCTCCCTCTCTCCTTCCTTCCAGTCCTTGCACCCTTCCTACTCTCTCCTCCATTTGCTCTGCCCTTCTCCCAATTCTTCCTCTCTCTCCTCCATCTCCCTCTGTCCTCTTTCTCTCCCCCTCTTCTCTCCTCTATATTCCGTCACCTCCCTTCTCAACATCTCACCTCAGTGCCTCCTGACGCCGTATCGCATTGCCGTCTCCTCACCTCTCTTCTCCCACCGCGTCTCTGCTCTCTTCGCTTCTCCTCCGCGCCTTCCCGTCCCATCTCTCCTCTCGCCCGCCTCTCCTACCCCGCTCTTCTCTGCCTCTTCGTCCTCCCCTCCCCCTCCCCTCCCGGTCCCCTCCTCCTCCTGCCTTTTCTCTTCACCCTTTACTCTCCCATAGCTCTCTCCTCAACGGCATAGATAGAGATTAACACTTCATAGATAAAGAACGTCATTGTTAAATAACATAAGGTGATAGATAAAGGACAAGGTAGTGTAGATAAAGAAACAGGGCGGCATGGATAGAGAACAAGGCTTCATACTTAAAGAACACGGCGGCATACATAAAGAAAATTGCGGCATAGATACATAACAAATCGGCATAAAGAAAGAACAAGGCGGCATAGATAACGAACAAGTCGGCATGGATAAAGAACAAGGCGGCATAGATAAAGATCAGGGCGGGCATAGATAAAGAAGAATACGGCATAGACAAAGAACAATACGGCATAGATAAAGACGAGGACTGCGACGCATCTGTTTGTTACGAAACTGAATCATGGAAAAGTCCAGTAGTGATCCACTTATGCTGGATCTGCATTCAAATGCCGTGTTTGTGTAATCTGCTGATGCAAGACCGGGTGTTGATTGTAAATTTAGATTTACCCAAACTACCGTGTGCTTGTCACTTTGAAGTGGACAGGGGTCGTAAGGTCGCTGGGTCAATAGCCATTTGGACCTGTCATGTCTGTCCAACATTTCTTCCAGTCTGGTGGGAATTGGTGATGAAAGAGTGCGTTTTGGTCGTAAAGTTAGATTTAGTCTGCAGTCGTACTTTAAAAGTCAGTCACGGGTCGATATACTGGTAGGTCGATAGCCATTTGGTTATGTCTGGTAGTTCTGTTTCTTACAGACAGCTCGTTTGAACCCGAGCATAGTTCACAGAATGAAAAATTTTCCCGAAGTTGTTTATTTCTATGGGTATTTATTTTCGGTAAGCCTGAATGCACAGAGGAATAGTGGCTAATCCTTTCATCACTTAGCAAGTGACGACCCCCGACATCGAACTCTCGTCATGACATTATCAGCAAAATTCCCTATCAGCTTGGCTAATAAGACTAATAAGTCCTCAGACTTGCTACTATAGTGCGTTCATAAATGTTTGCTCTCATCCACGTTCGATTTTGTTTAAAGGTATTAGTTGCATCGTTATGCATATTTTCCTGCCGTCTTATATTTAGTTAGTTAGTTAGTCGACAGATCATCCCCATTACACAACGAACCATTCAGTCCATAAGTGCTCGGATCCCCTCCTCAGCAAATCCCGGAGCGTGTAGCGGCTAACGACGCCAGTTCTGTGTTGGGTTATTATTCTTCTTTGGCTTCCTGCGTAGTGTGCTTGTTTGGCCACACCTCTTTTAATTTGCTGTTCTCGCAGTTTGGCCATGGTTGTAGATTCATATTCATCACTTGGTTCACGCAAGGGTCTTACTTCTCGTAGAGCATTCAGAATGTCAGCCTGGTCCATGGCGCGTCCGCCCTCCACAGTAGCCTCACCTGCGAGCTTGTCAGCACGCTCATTTCCTTGTACTCCCGCATGCCCTGGCACGAAGATGAAACTAATCTTTGCCAGCCGAGACCGCTCCAGAGGCAGCAACCATTCTCTTCGGATCGACCCCTCCTCTATCCTCTTGATCATGTTCATTGAGTCGCTAAGGAAACATGCCCTAGTGAATGTCTGTGTCTCGAGCCATGTTATTGCTTTACTTACTGCCATGACTTCCATAGTCAGGCTACTTGTGGTTTCAGTGAAAGCACCAGAGTCCTCCTTCACAATTCTCCCTCCGGCCCGAGCTGTAAAGGCCCATGAGCTTCTCACATGTCGGACGACCGACCCATCTGTGTAGATGACCGCATCACCGTCTAGCGAATTCTCGAAAATCAACGCTTGTACTTCAGCCTCCACAGCAGCCGGATTTTCTTGTCTGCATTTTCTATCTAGTTGGATGCAAACTGAAAAGGATGTGCAGAAATCTGTTGGCACTTGCACCCACTCCTCGCCAGGTTCTAAGTCCTCAAGTGAACACACCTGTTGAAGAATGTCTTCGGCTTGACCCATCCACGACCGTCCTCTTTTTAACCTGCTGCCCTTCACCTTCATAATTTCACTATGCAGTTGATGTTGTGTGTTTGCGTTAACTCTGAGGTAAACTGCAAACTTGTATTCTCTCTTCAATGATTGGAAAATCAAGAAGGTAGCGCATCGCCCTGCATGCTGTATCTCTTGTACATCCAAGAATAATGCGCATAGCTTCATTCTGTATCCTTTCCATCCTTTCTATCTGCTTACGGCTGAGAGTCAGGATTGCCATTGCATACTCCAAAACAGACATGACCAGCCCCTCGTACAGAAGACATAGATGGCGCTGCTCACAGTTTGCTGCCGCCATCACCCGCATCGCAGCCAAACCCCGCTTGGCCTTTGTTATCACCTGGTCTATGTGCTCATTATAAGCAAGGCTTCGATCAAACCGTATCCCCAGGTAATTCATTGCCTGCGTTCTTTCCACCGTCTCTGAACACAGCATTACAGTTGGTGTTGGAGTGTTGACAATATGATTATTCAACGAGAACCAAGTCACTGTTGCCTTTGTTGGGTTGACCATTGCCCCAGCTTCATCACACCAAGTACTTATGCGATTGAGTTCGGTTTGTAGTTCCACAGCAACCTGCTCTCTATCCTTACCCTGACGATACACTAAAACATCATCGGCATATGACAATGTCCTGCCAGGTCCAGTGATCTGCTCACTGGTGATTCTCACTGTGTAGGCGTTGAACAGTACCGGAGATAATGGTGATCCCTGTGGTAGGCCAGGATATATTGTTGTTGGTTCCGAAGTCCAACTGCCACATCTAAAAACTACTTTCCGTTGGAAGAGGGCTGCAGCGATCCAACTAAGGAGGAATGGACTTACTTTTAGTTCAAGAAGCTGAAGCATTAAAAAATCCAATGGTACTCTGTTGTATGCGTCCTCAAGATCAATCGCTGCAGCAAAGGTTTCAAGTGCCTGAGTGGAAACCTTCATAGACATCATGGGCAAAGACTGCTGCATTGGTCCAGGTTTCTCTTTTTGGACGGTACCCACCCAGGGTAGGTGGGAAAACACCTTGCCTCTCTAGCTGGCTTGATATTTTCCTGGCAATTACCTTCTCCAGCAGCTTGCCTATTGTATTCTGCATGGTTATAATTCGATATCCCTTAATTTTTTGTGGTCTTTGTCAGGCTTCGGCAAGGGAATCAGATAGCTGTGTAACAACTCCTCCTTGATGCTAGCACTCTCTATACTGTTGTTGTACATGTCTGCTAGTTTCTCTAGCTCGTTGTCGGTACACCTATTGATGTCGTCGTATCTTATGCCATCAGGCCCTGGAGCGCTGTTTTTTGATCGTCGAAGCACAGCCTTGATTTCTTTCACTGTCACTGTGTCTTCATCTGAAGTGTTCTGGGCCTTGCACCTGTCTGAGGTGACCTCCTTGGCCAGATTTCGGCCTCCCATGTCTGTCTGGTTGCTCTGCTCAAGGTAGCGTTCAAAGAGGGCTTTGCCCTTGTCCTCGTCAGTCCTCTGCCAGATGAGGTCAGCACCTTGGAAGTCAGAAATGCTCTTATTCTTGACTACACCACTCATGCTTTTATGTAGTCGCCAGAACAATTTCAGTGACTTGTCTGTGCTTACTCTTTGACACACCTCTGCCCATTTTTCGCTTTTAACCACCTTGACCAGTTTTTTGAAATAGCTTACTTTTGTGTGCATCTCTCTTTCTAAGTGCATGCAGGGACTAGGATGACCAGCTCTGTTCTTCTTGGCATTTTGTCATCTCCTTACAGCACTACGCCTTATATTTACTCCCACACAACAAATGTGTAAAAAGGCAACTGAAATCATGGAAAGCGGCGAAAATTCTTGTATGTTTTGTCGAAAATGTAATGGATTCACGCTAACAAACATATTATACAGTAATGCGCGTCAATTTGGATAACGACGCAAGGCACCTCTGACAATTTCAGTTCCACTATGTGTATTCCCATAATGAAAATTAGTCAACATAGAATTAGTGGCTAGACCGTGGTTGGGATATTGGAAAGGTGGACCTCATATAAACTAACACTGCGATCTGCTGTAAAATCTCCAGAACTAAACCTTTTTTGTTGGGTGTACATAATGATAAGGTTATATGCTAAATCTCATCATTTTCCATCAGTTGGTTGCAGAGTTATGGATGTTTATACGGTGGCAAACATTTATGAATGCACAATAATACTGGTTGTTTCTACTGCAAGTTAGTGCACGCGCAGGCTTGAGTTAGGAGTAGAACGGAGCACTTATGGATTACACCCGTGTGCCACTGGTGCTCACTGGTGAGCAGATCACTGGACCTGGCAGGACATTGTCATATGCCGATGATGTTTTAGTGTATCGTCAGGGTAAGGATAGAGAGGAGGTTGCTGTGGAACTACAAACCGAACTCAATCGCATAAGTACTTGGTGTGATGAAGCTGGGGCAATGGTCAACCCAACAAAGGCAACAGTGACTTGGTTCTCGTTGAATAATTATATTGTCAACACTCCAACACCAACTGTAATGCTGTGTTCAGAGACGGTGGAAAGAACGCAGGCAATGAATTACCTGGGGATACGGTTTGATCGAAGCCTTGCTTATAATGTGCACATAGACCAGGTGATAATAAAGGCCAAGCGGGGTTTGGCAGCAATGCGGGTGATGGCGGCAGCAAACTGTGAGCAGCGCCATCTATGTCTTCTGTACGAGGGGCTGGTCATGTCTGTTTTGGAGTATGCAATGGCAATCCTGACTCTCAGCCATAAGCAGATAGAAAGGATGGAAAGGATACAGAATGAAGCTATGCGCATTATTCTTGGATGTACAAGAGATACAGCATGCAAGGCGATGCGCTACCTTCTTGATTTTCCAACCATTGAAGAGAGAATACAAGGTTGCAGGGCACGCGCCTACCTCAGAATTAACGCAAACATACAACATCCACTGCATAGTGAAATTAGGAAGGTGAAGGGCAGAAGGTTTAGAAGAGGAAGGTCGTGGATGGGTCAAGCCGAAGACATTCTTCAACAGGTGTGTTCACTTGAGGACTTAGAACCTGGCGAGGAGTGGGTGCAAGTGCCAACAGACTTCTGCACATCCTTTTCAGTTTGCATCCAACTAGATAGAAAATGCAGACAAGAAAATCCGGCTGCTGTTGACGCTGAAGTACAAGCGTTGATTTTCGAGAATTCGCTAGACGGTGACGCGGTCATCTACACAGATGGGTCGGTCGTCCGACATGTGAGAAGCTCATGGGCCTTTACAGCTCGGGCCGGAGGGAGAATTGTGAAGGAGGACTCTGGTGCTTTCACTGAAACCACAAGTAGCCTGACCATGGAAGTCATGGCAGTAAGTAAAGCAATAACATGGCTCGAGACACAGACATTCACTAGGGCTTGTTTCCTCAGCGACTCAATGAACATGATCAAGAGGATAGAGGAGGGATCTATCCGAAGAGAATGGTTGCTGCCTCTGGAGCGGTCTCGACTGGCAAAGATTAGTTTCATCTTCGTGCCAGGGCATGCAGGAGTACAAGGAAATGAGCGGGCTGACAAGCTCGCAGGTGAGGCTACTGTGGAGGGCGGACGCGCCATGGACCAGGCCGACATCCTGAATGCTCTACGAGAAGTAAGACTTTTGCGAGAAGCAAGTGATGACTGTGAATCTACAACAATGGCCAGACTGTGAGAGCAGCAAATTAAAAGAGGGGTGGCCAAACAAGAACACTACGCAGGAAGCCAAAGAAGATTGATAAACCAACACAGAACTGGCGTCGTTAGCCGCTACGCGTTGCGGGATTTACTGAGGAGGGGATCCGAGCACTTATGGACTGAATGGTTCGATGTGCAATGAGGATGATCTGTCGACTGACTAACTAACTAACTAACCCGTGTGCCACGATGCTGATCCGTCGACTAAACTAAACTAAACTGCACGTTAGTGTACTGCTGATTTTTCGTGATGATATTGATTGATTGATTTAGGAACCGACATCACAGCATTCGGGGCATTCCCATAAGCGCTCCGTCCCCATCCTCAGCAGCCAGCGAAGAGTTCCAACACTAATAGTACCAGTAGCAATCTGATTATATGTCCGTCTCGCCTTTCCTCTGAGCGTCGAGCGTCGGCCAGATCGCCTCTTCACACATCGCTGCCGCATTATTACCAGACTATGGTGATCCATTTGCTCCTCCGAGGTGTACACGTGCTCCCACAAGGCCGCAACCACGTCTGTCTTGTCATGCATCAATACTCCACCAAGTTTTGCCGAGCCTGCCAATCTGTCTGACTGTTCATTCCCCAGCACACCGACATGCCCCGGAGAAAAGATCCAGGTGATGCTTAATACCCGTAACCTCCGAAGCGAAGCAAGCCACTCTGCACAAAGCCTGCCTGCCTATTTAGTTTCTCTCGTCTTCTGTGTCAGTTTTAGCTGACTTTTCGATTTCGCAGAGTTTATGCCTAGAATTCGATGTTTTATGTCTTTTCAACTGCACGTGGATTCATGAAGACTCATCAACTGGCTTTTTCACCCACACTGGTATATGTTCGGCTACTCGATTTGCAGGTAGTGTTTCCGATCCACCTGTGTAAGTCGCTTGACACTCACAGTGGGATTGATAAATACAGGTTGATTTGGTGTTACGGAGATAATGGTTCTTTCACATTTGTTATATCTTTCATCCACCCTCAGTACCCCTACCAGTGATGCCTTTAGCTAGCTAGCTAGTTAAGTAGGTAGTTGTCTGGTAGTCAGCTTATTCTCAGTGCACATCGATTCATTCTTCCATAATTGCTCGGATTCCGTCCTTAGTAACTCCCACGGCATGCAGTGGACGACGCTTCCATTTGTGTGTTGGTTGACTGTTCTTCTGCCTTTGAGGGCAACAGATAAGGTGAAGGGCAGAAGGTTTAGAAGAGGAAGGTCGTGGATGGGTCAAGCCGAAGACATTCTTCAACAGGTGTGTTCACTTGAGGACTTAGAACCTGGCGAGGAGTGGGTGCAAGTGCCAACAGACTTCTGCACATCCTTTTCAGTTTGCATCCAACTAGATAGAAAATGCAGACAAGAAAATCCGGCTGCTGTTGAGGCTGAAGTACAAGCGTTGATTTTCGAGAATTCGCTAGACGGTGACGCGGTCATCTACACAGATGGGTCGGTCGTCCGACATGTGAGAAGCTCATGGGCCTTTACAGCTCGGGCCGGAGGGAGAATTGTGAAGGAGGACTCTGGTGCTTTCACTGAAACCACAAGTAGCCTGACCATGGAAGTCATGGCAGTAAGTAAAGCAATAACATGGCTCGAGACACAGACATTCACTAGGGCTTGTTTCCTCAGCGACTCAATGAACATGATCAAGAGGATAGAGGAGGGATCTATCCGAAGAGAATGGTTGCTGCCTCTGGAGCGGTCTCGACTGGCAAAGATTAGTTTCATCTTGCTCCCACAAGGCCGCAACCACGTCTGTCTTGTCATGCATCAATACTCCACCAAGTTTTGCCGAGCCTGCCAATCTGTCTGACTGTTCATTCCCCAGCACACCGACATGCCCCGGAGAAAAGATCCAGGTGATGCTTAATACCCGTAACCTCCGAAGCGAAGCAAGCCACTCTGCACAAAGCCTGCCTGCCTATTTAGTTTCTCTCGTCTTCTGTGTCAGTTTTAGCTGACTTTTCGATTTCGCAGAGTTTATGCCTAGAATTCGATGTTTTATGTCTTTTCAACTGCACGTGGATTCATGAAGACTCATCAACTGGCTTTTTCACCCACACTGGTATATGTTCGGCTACTCGATTTGCAGTGAGTGTTTCCGATCCACCTGTGTAAGTCGCTTGACACTCACAGTGGGATTGATAAATACAGGTTGATTTGGTGTTACGGAGATAATGGTTCTTTCACATTTGTTATATCTTTCATCCACCCTCAGTACCCCTACCAGTGATGCCTTTAGCTAGCTAGCTAGTTAAGTAGGTAGTTGTCTGGTAGTCAGCTTATTCTCAGTGCACATCGATTCATTCTTCCATAATTGCTCTTATTCCGTCCTTAGTAACTCCCACGGCATGCAGTGGACGACGCTTCCATTTGTGTGTTGGTTGACTGTTCTTCTGCCTTTAAGGGCAACAGATTAGGTGGCTCATATCCTTGAACGCGTACATGACCTGTTGGCAAAGGTTCCATCTTAGGTCAGGAAGATATATTTGTGTATGCATACCGCACCTACCCGAGTATCAGACACAGCCATAACTTCCGTGAATAGCATTTTCTGGGAGAGAAACTCGAAAAAGAAAGAAACTCATCAGTATATCTTATAATGTATATGAATTTACGTGACTCCACACACATATATCACTTGTTTGCCTAAAGATTGCATACCGCATAATAGGTATTCACTATTGTCTTTAATAACTTTTTCTTCTTCTATTTCCGTGCATGCTTACCATTTGGCTTTAGTGCGTCAGCAGTTTTTTTTTATCATTTGTAAATCATTACAACAAACAACTGGATAAATTACTGTCTGAAACCATAGACTTTTCTCCGAAATAACAGAAAAATCCAGACAGGTTTCGATGTCCTTTGTTGTATTTTACCTAAAGTGACAGTGTATTTCCTCGCGAAATGCACCTTCGGTAATAATTCTTCAGCCAGTATCATTACGATCCTTATAGTCGTGTGTGATTCCGCCAGCCACCTAGTTTCCATTACTTTATGAATATGTATTTTGCGTGTTCCGTCTCTTTGCTTCTCTGTACCAGAAAGTTGATACACCAACTAGCTGTGAGCTATGCATCTTCTTTCTTTCTTCTTTTCATTCTCTCGCTTTGAACTCAGGCGTAGTCCTACGCATGTGGATCAGCTTTCCCTATTTCCAGTGTCCCACGCCCTTGGGTGAAACCACTCCGACTTCAGAGGTACTTGTAATTTATGTCCCCAAGTCAAGAACGAGAAGTGAACATTTTACTCCAACTGACCGGTGTCGGGTTTGACCCCGCTACTACAGTATCAGCACACCGGATGTTTAAGAGCTAGCGCTCTCATACATTCGGCATAACTGAAAGTATCATTGGAACGACGGAGTCAGAAAACTACCGATGATCTTCGGATCTCGAAACAAGGTACTTGACTTCATAATCCTTGAGCAACCATACCCTCTCAATATCCCATCATTCCATAAGAACAATTATATTGTGCACACACATCAATTTCTTATTGTTTGTAATGTATCAGCTATTCTCAAGAACAGGCTGATAGGCTGTCTTGGAATGCACCTCTTGTGGTAGCTTACCTATGGACATGTGAGAGGTGGTCGTGCTCATGAGGGACCAGGTGAAGAAGGTAGGGGAACAGATTGAGAGCAAGTATGTTGAAAGGATGAGATTGCGGGGAATCGGCCGGGGTTCTGGAAGAATCTCAAAACTGAGAAGGAAGACCAGGAGAACTTTCAATCAGATAGTGCTGGCGACGATTAGTAGTATGACTCTATGCTGGCTGTTGAACGAGGGGACGGAGCGCGTATGGGGATGTCCTGAGTGCAGTGAATGTCGGTTCTTAGCTCAACTCAACTCAACTCTCATTGTCGTCGGCCATTGTGACGTAAAGGTTAATGAGCGCAGTTTTACAATTCTTTGACTTACCGGATCGAGGGTTAAAAATATGTCGCCGGCGATTTTGGAGCAGATAGGTTTGTGTTGATTCTAACGATATGAGCGTCGGTAATGGAGAAAGCAGTGGCAAATACTGAACATAAACACAGACAGCCAATAAGTGCTGGGGTTGATGGCATCGTCCTGTAAAAAAAGACATGCAACTTGTTTCTTTTGTAGTTTTCTATGTGTTGCAGCTTCCATTGGTTGTTGTCAAGGGTCGCTTTCATTATCTACGAATATTATCTCTAAAAGTGCTTCAGTCTCTTCCCATAAATTACACTAGGAGAATCTCTGCACAGTGCACGAATTTCGTAACACCTTGCGAGAACCCATACAAACAATACTAATTTGACATCATCATCATCATCATCATCATCGTCATCATCATCATCATCATCATCATCATCATCATCAAGTGCCATGACAGCTGGCGTATGCATTCATGACTCTCCATATATCTGTCTTTGGTGTTCTGGATCAACTCTGCTGCTGATATTCCTCCTTACCACCGTCTAAATCCACCGAGTATTATTTCTCTTTGTTGGCCTCTGCCTCTCTTCCCCTCGATCGTTCCAGTCGTCCCGATGTTCTCCAATGCCTCTCTTCTCATCACATGACCAAAGAAAGCTTGTCTCTTTCTTATTGTTGCATATAATATTCTACATACATTAGCCTCTTTCAGGCAATTGTCGTTAGTTACTCTGGCAGTCCAAGGAATTAGCAACATTCGTCTTAGGAAACACATCTTTGTTGCTTCTATGTTTTTCCTAATTTGTTCATTTACATTCCAAGATTCACTGCCATACCGCAAAATATGTTCTATATAGCATTTTAGCACTCTCTTTCTTACATTCAGTGATAGGGATATATAGCATAAAAAACCAATTCATTTTCTGAAATGCAGCTTTTGCTTGCCCCTATCTGCTATTAATCTTTTTTTTTTTGCACCTTTCGTCTGATGTTATAAATGCACCTAGGTATTTAAAATTATTCATTTGGTTAAGAATTTTCCTTTCTATGTCCATTTCACATTTTGGTGCCACATATTTATGTGATATCACCATGGTTGCTGTTTTCTTTATATTCAAGGAGAGTCCGTTCTTCGCATTCTCCGTTACTACAGTGTCCAACAATTGTTGTAGATCTTTTGCATTTACCGCCACCAATTCTGTGTCATCTGCATAGCGTATGATTTGACATCGGAGTTAATATATTCTATTTGGTACCACATGAAAATGAAAAGCACGATCAAATTACCGCAAACATCGGTTGTCTCAGCACATTTGTTTACGCGAGACACAAAGACAACACTTGCTGGACTAGAAGGGTGTATTAAAGCAATGGAGATGAGACGTTCCAGACAAAGACTATGAATATTATATGAAGATAATCTATAAACATGTCAGCATGCAGAATATCTTTAGACAACATGTGGTGTACTACAGGGATCTCTTAACAATCGTTGTCTGTTTCTTAGATGGCTGATTGGTTTGTTAGTTGGTTGATTTTTTTGCTATGTGATGTGTTGTTTAGTTAAATGGTTGGTTTCTTGGTTGGTTGTTTAGTTAGCTGATTGGTTGCTTGGATAACTTGTTTGTTAAATCGATTTTTTTTACTGGTTGTTTAGTTAGTATATTGGTTGGTTGTTTAGTTAGTTAGTATATTGGTTGGTTGTTTGATTGATTGATTTAAGAACCGACATCAAAGCATTCGGGGCATTCCCATAAGCGCCCCGTTCCCATCCCCAGCAGCCAGCGAAGAGTTCTAACACCGATAGTACCAGTAGCAGTCTGATTATATGTCCGTCTCGTCTTTTCTCTGAGCGTCGAGCGTCTGCCAGATCCCCTCGTCACTCTTCGCTGTCTCATTCTTGCCAGACCATGGTGATCCATTTGCTCTTCAGAGGTGTATACGTGCTCCCACAAGGCCGCAACCACGTCTGCCTTGTCATGCATCAATACTCCACCAAGTTTTGCAAAGCCAGCCAATCTGTCCGCCTGTCCATTCCCAAGCACACCGGCATGCCCCGGAGAAAAGATCAAGGCGATGCTTGCCACCCGTGACCTCCGAAGCGAAGCAAGCCACTCTGCCCGAAGCTTGTCTGTCCTCACCTTCCTCAGCATGCTTTTGAAGTCAGTTACAATCACGATGTGTTTGTGTAACGTATTCTCCATCCAGCGGAAAGTTGCACTGACCGCCTCCACCTCCATTCTTAAGCTAGATGTGGTGTTATCATATGCCAGGCTCTCCTGCACCGAATGTCGACCATTAGCTTTAGCTAAGAACCACCAGGCACTTCTCCTACCTCTCAACACTGACCCATCTGTGTAGATAATCACATCACCCGAGCGAGCATTATCCTGAATTAGTTGCTGGATTTCCACTTCCGTGGCCCCTGCTGGCCACTCCCTGCACTCCCAGCTCAATGTGACTATAACTCTGCACAAGTCTATTGGTTGATTGTTTAGTTAGTTAGTATATTGGTTGGTTGTTTAGTTAGTTAGTATATTGGTTGGTTGTTTAGTTTGTTTTTATATTGGTTGGTTGTTTAGTTAGTTAGTATATTGGTTGGTTATTTAGTTAGTTAGTATATTGGTTGGTTGTTTAGTTTGTTTTTATATTGGTTGGTTGTTTAGTTAGTTAGTATATTAGTAGGGATTTTTATTTTGTTGTTAGTTGGCTGGTTGCTTGGTTTGTTCGCTGGTTATTTATTTGGTTGGTTGCTCAGATGGTTGATTTTATGGTAATTTTGTTAGTTGGATTACTCCTTGGTGTAATGTTTGCTTGTTTACTTAGTAGGTTTCTTTGTGTGACTGTTTAGTTTGTTGATTGCTTGTTTTGCTAGTTAGTTGTTCAGTTAGTTGGTTGTTTAGTTGTATCTAAACACCCACAAACTGGCCTATAAATGGTTTGGCGTGCGTGGTTTTAGATATATACCATACCAGGTGGTGTACACGCTGAAGATGATGAATGTGTGAAGATTAGGAAGCATGCGTGAACATCAGTAGACATGTGTGAACATTAGCAGACATGTGTGAACACCAGCTGACATGTGTGAACACTAACAAACATATGTGACCATTAGCAGAACACTAACATAAATGTGTGAACAATAACAGACATGTGTGAACACTAATCGAAATGTGAGAACACTAACAGACATATGTAAACACTACCTGACATGTGAGACGATTAGCAGACATATGTGAACATCAGCAGTCATATGTGAACACCAGCAGACATGTGTAAACACCAGAACACATGTGTGAACACCAGCAGACATGTGCGAACATCAGCAGAGATGTGAGAATATTAGCAGACATGTGTGAACATTAGCAGACAAGTGTGAACATTAGCAGAAAAGTGTGAACATTAGGAGACATTTGTGAACATTAGCAGGCATGTGTTAAAATTAGCAGACATGTGTGGACATACGCAGACATGTGTGGACTTTAGCATAAACGTGTGAACATCAGGAGTCGTAAGTGAACACCAGCAGACATATGTGAACACCAGCGGACATGTGTGAACATCAGCAGCCATGTGAAAACAACGGCAGACATGTATGAACATTAGCAGACATGTGTGAACATAAGTAGACGATTGTGAACACCATCAGACATTTTTGAACAATATCAAGCATTTGTGGACATCAGCAGACATGTGTGAACAGTAGCTGACATGTGTGAACATCAGCAGACATTGTTAATATCAGTAGACATGTGTTGACACGAAAAGACATGTGTGAACATCAGCAGACATGTGTGAACACCAGAGGACAGGTGTAAACACCAGCACACATATATGAACATTAGCAGACATGTGTGAACATTAGCCGACATATGTGAACACCAGCAGACATGTGTGAACACCAACAGACATGTGTGAACATCAACAGACATGTTAGCACATCGGCAGACATGTGTGAAAAGTAGCAGACATGTGTGAATATAACCAGAAAATTGTGAAAATTAGCAGACATGTGTAAACATTAACAGACATATGTTAACATCAGCAGACAAATGTGAACATTATCAGACATGTGTGAACATCAGCAGACATGTGTGAACATTAGCAGATATGTGCGAACATATCAGCAATGTGTGAACTTTAGGAGACATGTGTGAAAACCAGCAAACATGTGTGAACATCAGCAGATATGTGTGAACATTAGTATACATATGTGAACACCAGCAGATATGTGTGAATATCAGCAGACATGTGTGAACATCAGCTGACATGTGCGGACATTCGTAGACACGTGTGAACATCAGCACACATGTGTGAACATTCTTAGACATGTGTGAACATCAGCAGACATGTGTGAAAATCAGCAGACATGTGTGAACCGAACCGACATGTGTGAACATTCGCAGACATGTGTGAACATCAGCATACATGTGTGAACCGAACCGACATGTGTGAACATTCGCAGACATGTGTGAACATCAGCAGATATGTGTTGACATTATCAGACATTTGTGAACATCAGCACCATGTGTGAATATTCGCAGACATGTGTGAACATCAGCAGACATGCTAACATCAGCAGACATGTGTGAACATCAGCAGACATGCTAACATCAGCAGACATGTGTGAACATCGATAGACATGTGTGAACATCAGCAGACATGTGTGAACATCAGCAGACACGAGTGAAACCAAACCAACATGTGCAAACATTCGCAGACATGTGAGAACATCAGCAGACATGTGTGAACATTCGCAGACATGTGTGAACCTTCGCAGACATGTGTGAACATCAGCAGACATGTGTGAATATCAGCAGACATGTATGAACATTAGTAGACAGGTGTGAACATCAATAGTTATGTGTGAAGGTAAGCAGGCATGTGTGAATATTGTATTCATTATTATGTAGATACGTATATAAAAGACTAACAATTCGAATAATACGACATAACGTAACATAAAATAACAGAACAGAAAAGAACACACCAAACATCTACAAACATACTACACACCTTATCCTCGCAGTTTTCTATCCTCTTTACAATGCCTTGTGGCGAGGTTTCTGGGGAGAAAGAAGACAAAACGAATGGAACATTGAAGGACGTCGTAAATGTGGGAGATTATTGAGACGGAGTAGTTTTGTTTACAGAACAGATGTCCGGGCAGTTTGTCCATTTTGTGAAATGTATCGACTGTAACATGAGGAGGTATTTAAATAGGGCTCGAGACAAAGTGTTTCAATCATGTTTCCTGTAGGTCTAGATGTCTGGGTAGACAACAATGAGTAATGTTATCATTGAGGAGATGAACAAACAGCTTCCCGCTAGGTATAAAGATGTGAATTGGGAAGAGTGGGAAGTGGGAAGGAAGGGAAGAAGAAGAAGAAGAAGAAGAAGAAGAAGAAGAAGAAGAAGAAGAAGAAGAAGAAGAAGAAGAAGAAGAAGAAGAAGAAGAAGAAGAAGAAGAAGAAGGAGGAGGAGGAGGAGGAGAGGAAGAGGAGAAGGAGGATGTGGATGATGACGAAGACGACAACGAAAAGTAAGAGGAGAAAGAGCAGAGGAAACAGAAAAAGAAGCACGATAAGCAGCAACATCATTAACAACAGCAACAACAGCAACAAGCGACATTGTGAGATGTGCATGTGAGCTACACCATGCCATCACGCAATCAAGATGTCTCGGTCATCCTCTGTCTCTCACCATGGTCTTCTACTTTGTTGTTCGTCCTTCTATAGTTGTTTTTCCACATTGTACCGTATACTATCATATCCGGTTATATGTTCTGTACATCTTTCTTTATAGATAAACATTATGTAAAAAATATAAATCTGACTGGAGAAATACTCAAAGCCAGCGAGCAAGGGGTAGACAACGATACAAGTGGGAAGATAATTTCAAGAGATGAACGAACGCGAGCAAGAGGTAGACAACGATTTAAGTGCGAAGATAATTTCGATAGATGGACACACAGCAGTCTGCCGAATATACACTCTATCCGAGAGATAGATGAGTGTTTGAGAACCAAGATTCCCGACTTTCTTTGCAGAAATGGCACTTGAATGATTGATATATTATTACTCTTGTTAGAAAACAATTTGCATTCTATGGACAAAAGCGCAGACCAAAAACAACAACAACAACACAACAACAATAACAATAGACGAACATAGGAAACTTGATGGATAAGCTTACATAAAGGAAGAACAGGCGTGAAGACGCTAGCTGGTACAACATCATTATAAAAGGGATTGTCGAAATCTGGAATGATTAGCAGTAGGCGAGAAAAGAAGATATGGACATGAGAGGGATATCTCTAAACCAATCTCTGAGTGAACAGTAAATCTTAGATCTGGATCTCATGTGTGGAGAGTTCAGGCGGTTAGGGTCTCAGTTGGCGCCATTACGGAACACCAATTTGCAAACTGTGCGACAACTGACCAAACAAAAAGATAAATCACAACAGAAATGAGATTCCTGAGAAGAATACTCAGTGTATCAAGGAGCGAGAAAATCAGAAATGAAGAAATCAGGACTAAAGTGGGGGTTATAGCAGCGCTGGATTTTACTAGACGGCAGCAAGTCAAGTAGTTTGGCCATGCAACTAGGTTACTAGCTAATAGTATACCACATACCAAATGGAACCATAAGATGAGACCGACCATATAAACGATGGACAGAGGAATAACAGAGTCCATGGGAATCTCGATACATGAAGCCCATAAACGGGCACTCTCCCTCTGTTTATGCTTCACAACGACACCGCAAGATTACAAGACAAACAAGATTAGATGAGAGATGGAAATGTCCCCACGGTGACATTTCAGGAGATTAAAATGCAGTCGGAACATCCGTTTATATTGGTGAATGTTTATGTCTGCATTGCAAAAGTAGACTCCCAGAGGTAGCGGTGTCTCAGCGACAGTTTGTATCAAGTTGAAAGTGTTATTTTCTGTGGGGATTTCAACACTAAAGGAGGATCATGGGGAAATATTTCTTCCAACACGCAAGGGGAGGAGCTTGATGAATTTGAAACCATAGACGATGTCTGCATCGACGTTGGCTGTGTCATAAGAATTACAAGCTGAGAAGATTTGGTTTTTTATTGCTCGTTTTGAACTCAGGCGTTGTCCATACACGTACTACTGCTTCTAATGCCCGAAACTAATTTTTGCATGTATAAAAGTTTTCCCTATTATCAGTGTCCCGTGCCATTAGACTAACCCATTGCGACGTCTAAGGTACTTGTAATTTACGCCCCCAGACAAGGAAGAGAAATCAACATTTTAGTTCAAATAACCGGTGTAAGGGATGAACCAGCTACGTCAGCATCACCACACCAGATGTTTAAAAACGAGCTCTCGTAACCATTTGGCCATGGTGATCATCTGTCGTGAAATCACTGTAATTTAACACTCAGATGATAAAAATAACAGCGACAGGCTGTATTCGCAACTACAAGTTGTTTACTACGGGGAGTCGGTGGGATCAAACAGGACAGTCGTCTTTGAAAATTCCCCACAAGACAGAAAATTGTAAGCTTGTTATTGTGACCCGATTGGGAAAATGCAGGAAACAGGCTAGCTTGTTTTGGTTGTTGAAACAAGAGAGACCACTTTTGCATTGATTAAACAAAGGGGAAAGATTAATTCTGAAATGGATAGTCTGCCCCTGGAACCATCTGATGTATTGACATCAAAGAACTTCACTAGAACACTCCAAGGCTCTTGACAAAAACATGACTTGTTTACAGTTAGTGTAGACAAGAAAGTTGACTTGAGCTGACGTGTTTCTGAACCGCTGTTAGGAATTCGGAGAGCATCTACAGTGTTAGATTTAATTAAAGATTAAATAACATGTGTCTTTATGGCAAATTGTAGAGGCCATCCAGGAGTGATGCGGTGTTGCATAAGGTTCCCTGCCAGTTACGAGGAAGCTCTACACTCGTTTTGAAGAAGTTTTACTCCGATTGGGAAGAACACCAGTTGAACAGTCAATGTTGTTTTTACGGAAATGAATAACGTCCGAGAAGAAAATCTGGACAATATTGTTTACGCTGGGCCCATGATCAGGAGGGTCCACCATAACATGGCTCAGAAGAGCAAAACCATATAACGATTCCTGTGTGATAAGGTTCACCTAGGATGGGTGATGTTTGTTGATACACCACATATCATACGAACAATAGTAACTAAACGAGAACTTTAAATGTAACATTCACATGGTGTGGTAGATTCCAGTGAAATATTACAAGGGACATTGTAATTGAGACAATATAGACAATAGATAGGATCAAGTCTATTACCAACAACAGTGATACTTATGTTCACAGTACGAGATTTGTACATTTTAGGAACTCTAGGGACTTATAATGTGCAGTGTGCAACCGGTCCATGATCAGTGGTAACTTATAGACTGTATCTATTTCGGATGATCATGTACATGGATTACCAGGTAGCTACAGAAGGAAGTCAGTGTCTGGCAGGAGAGATACATCACTGGGTGAGGTTGTCTTGTGCTGGCATAACGTGCTGTGGTGTGTCCTTGCAAGGATGAACTGACTGGGCTATTGATCTGAGGGTCCGATTCTACACACATTATAGAACACGTCACACATTCTTCGCATACGCTTCTCACATACATTACACTTTTCTTTTAATAAATTAATTGTTATTAATTTTTAGAAGCTAGAGTTGTTGAGGAAGAATGAGAGGGGGCATGATACAGCAGTGATAGAGAGAGAGAAAGAGGTGTCCATAAACTGACGGAGTTTTGTAGACGGATTCTAGTGGTTTCTCCAGGATAATGATAAGGGGTTAAAATATAATGTGGGTGTTGATTCCTCTCACTCCAGGGAAGACACTTTAAACGGAGACACGACATCATCTGAGAAGGAGATGAGGACAGTACTATTGACCTGGCACTGGTTTCCGCTCCACTTAGTACATTACTATTGACCTGTTACAGGTTCCCGCTCCACTCGTACAGTACTATTGACCTAGCACTGGTTTCCGCTCCTCTCAGTATAGTACTATTGATCTGTTACTGGTTTCCGCTCCACTCAGTATAGTACTATTGACGTGGCACTGGTTGCAGTTCCACCCAGTACAGTACTATTGACCTGGTACTGGACTTCGCTTCACTCAGTACAGTATTATTGACATGGCACTGGTTTCCGCTCCACTCAGTACAGTACTATTGACCTTGCACTGGTTTCCACTCCACTCAGTACAGTATTATTGACCTTGCACTGGTTTCCGCTCCACTCAGTACAGTACTATTGACCCTGAACTGGTTTCCGCTCCACTCAGTACTGTACTATTGACCTGGCACTGGTTTCCACTCCAAACAGTACAGTACTAGTAACCTGGCACTGGTTTCCGCTCCACTCAGTACAGTATTATTGACCTTGAACTGGTTTCCGCTCCACTCAGTACAGTACTATTGACCTGGCACTGGTTTCCGCTCCACTCAGTACATTATTATTGACCTTGCACTGGTTTCCGCTCCACTCACTACAGTATGCAGTTAAGGTGTACTGTGATACCATGGTCTTGTCCACCACCATGCCGCATCGTGGTTGAAAAATACAGATGCAAAAACTCATTAAAAAAGTACAGACATTCAAGTATGACAGCGCAGGGCAGAATTTGGTGAAATATGATCAGGAGCGATATGCGCAGAAATCTGCACAGTAGAAAGAAAAGCTGGGAACAACCTCCGTGGTGGAAGAACGACGTTGAAAGGGCTTGCGTTGCAAAAACAAAAGTTGCAACAAGCAAAACAAGTCGCAACGCACAACAAAAAAGAGCAGAGTGATCCAGCCTGGCTGCATCCTGCTTTTGAAACAAGAGTAACAAAGTTGGCTGCTTTAAAAAACAAATAAAAATAGTAAAGACAGCAAAAGATTAAACGTGGGCGGAAGTATCTGAACGGGTGAACAAAGAAAAACCACTCAAACTGTTTTTGGAGCGATTATATTGGGATGTAAATGCGGCAGTGAAGAACAGAAGCATTCCCATTTTCCAGAGTGCAATCCTTATCTAACAGAGTACGAACGAAACTATGGGTTAAGCTTTGTTCGTTCATTATCAGAGCACCTCGTAGATTGTTTTATATTATAAACCAATTCGTATACCTGGCCTCTCTTTCATCTACAAATGATAAATGCTCCATTGGTGGTACAATTTTGCCTTTACCAGTACGGCTCCGGGTCCACCTTAGCCTCGTTCTACAAGTATTGGATCATTTTCCAGAACAGTATCAAAATGTTCAGGCGGAAAGGAAGTAAACCGGTCAGTGCATCTCATTAAGACGTTTCCTAATTATGTTCAGATGTAGGCGATTTAGAAGTGTCACAGGATAAAGTAACTTGTCAGTCGATCAATGATAACCAAACCCGACATTATTTGGCTAACACAATTGACGCTTTTATGGTGAACAAACTGAGGAAAATACGTCTGTACAGATTCTCGACACCTGGTCAACAGTGTGTATGAGATCAAAGGGAGTCACGTAGAGTTGTCTACACATAGTCGACAAGTTGATGACAGGATGTTGTTCGAGAGGTGTGTACTGGCGACATTTGTCTACAAAACGGAAGTTGGTCGTTGCAAGTGATAGACAGAATGCCTGCTAGAGGTCAGAAGGATTATGTAATGGGAGAAAGGTCTTTGGCTTACAGACAACCCGGATATTTGTTGGATGAGACAAAGAACTCCACAGATGAAAAGGAAACTTGACAGCTAATTGACTCTGGTTAGTCTGGAAACAGGAGGACAAAGCCAGATTCTGGACTGATTGGCGTCTGGACTTTCCGGTGACTCACTCAAGCACCTATATAAAACCCAGTGCAGTAAACAGGTGGATGGAGTCGAGGAAAACATTCTGAAGTGTAGAATTGGGGATAATTCCCAGTTGTGGTATATTAGAGGGACTAGCCTATCTAAGTAGTGATAGTTATCCACGGACATAGATCCAATCGGATTGCCTAGTTTCTCGAGTAACAACAGGAATAGACATATGGTAGGCAATTAATTATATCTAACTTAAGAGTATGATTATGAATAGAGTACAGTACTGTGTAGTGATATAATGTATTAGGATTAGTGATAGAATGTTCTATAAGTGCGGTGCTAGAAAGTATCATAGGAGCGTCGGCACTAGTATTCTATTGTGTGGCTTCATGTAGCTTGTGTTATATATCATTTTACTCGGGAAGTTGAGGACAATGTAGTGGAATAATAATTAGAGAGATTAAGGATGGTTGAGAGGGAGGAGGGGAATGTGTAATGGTAGGATCTTCAGTAGGGCATCTGCTGGGTTTCTACCCGTTCCTTTAGTCTTTCCTGGTGTTGCCATGTCTCAGATCATATGATTGAGTTATTTGGCCGTATGACAGAGATCAGATCTCTGTTATAGTTCTGAGTGCTGTTATTGATCTACATTTGCCCAATTCTGGCTAGGACTGAGTTGCCCTCACCATGATGTTATCTGCTCTACAGGTTCCATGTACAGTTCCCCTTGAGTGTTCCACGTGAGTGGGAGAGGATTTACTTCGAAGAAGCAGTTCCAAAGTTTGACAATGATGGCTCAGCATCTGAAGACAGAGGTTGCTGAGAGGCCGCTACATAGGGCTTATACCCAAGTTGGTTTGCGGGAACCTGGCTTCTGCTGAGCAGGACATGTTGACGAGAGGGAGGTTTAGCCAAGTGATAGATGTACCAATAAACAGTCAGAACATTGCATAATTTATACTGATACCCAGAACAGTTAGATTGTGGTGTTAATATGAGGAATCTTTAGAACCAGTGACTCTAGATCCATTAAGATTTCTCCACTAACAGTGACAATAGGATTAGAATTTCCTGATTAACAATCCGTTAAATAACCGAGGAAGTTCATAGTGTGAATCAGACTCTAATTAGACAGTGTTTGTCAGGGGGTGTCCAAGCATCCTAGTGGTTCCAGAGACAACGGAGGAAGTCTTCACGTGACCGGAGGAGCATCACCTGGGTGAGGCTACCTGTATGGGATACATGGTGCTGGTGTGTCTTCAGCACAGGGATGAGAATGAACTACTCTTGAACACTGATCTGAGTCTATAGACGATTTAGAATACACGTCACACATTCTACACTTTATACACACATACACTTCTCCTACATATACTCTTTGCTTTAATAAATTTCTTGTTTTTATTTGTTGAAGTGAGAGTTGTCAAGTATGTTATGTTGGGGAAGAATGAGAGGGGGCATGATCCAGGGGTGAGTAAGAGTGAGAGGAAGGTGTCTTCAGATTGAGGGAGTGTGTGGACGGAGTCTGCTGGATATCTCCAGAATAGAGATATTGAATTAAAACAAATGTGGGTATCGATTCTCTTCACTCCAGGGACGACACTAAAGTGGTAAAGAAGAACAAGTAACTAATACGACATTCATTCTTTACACACACTACATTTATTGGGGGCTCGTAAACGTGATCTTTGGACAGCGGGATCTTTAGACAACGGGATCTTTTAACACGGGATCTTTAGTTAGAGGATGGAGATATCCTATTAGTGAGAATCCAGCTAGAGTGAATGTGGATAGGTGTTAGGACTTATCTTACCTGTTCACACTTCACACGTCTGCATAGGTCTGTGGTCCTGATTCTACTCTTGTCACTGAGTGATTGTGTTGTGTTGTGTGGTGTGTTATTATATATAGATAAATAGTATTTTGTCATTAGCTATATATTGGTTTAGAGATCATCTATACTCTATCTGCTGAGTTACCTCTCTGTAAAATGGCCACTCCTAGATTAACTACGGCAGAACTTAGAGCAAAGGGGGAAGACATGGGATTGTCGGGTTCTGCTCTAACGGATTACATACAGGAAGTGGAGAGGGAGTATCGTCAAGCAGAAAGGGAAGATCGAAAGGCCGAGTTGGAATTGAGAAGGATGGAGGCAGAGCAAGCAGCTAAGAAATTGGAAGCAGAACAAGCTGCTAGGCAACTTGAGGCTGAGCAAGCCATGAGAAGGCTGGAAATAGAAGCTAAAAAATTGGAAGCAGAGCAAGCTGCTAAGTTACTTGAGGTTGAGCAAGCTGCTAAGCAACGGGAAGCGGAGCAAGAGGCTCAGAAAAGGGAGCATGAGTACCGGATGCGGGAACTCGAGCTCAAGAGGCAATCTGGTGGGGAAACTGAGGGAGCAGTGGGAGGTTCCTCTCTCCCTGGCTCAACACCAGTAAGTGGACATAGCTACCATGCTATGAAGTTCCCTCTAGCGATCTACGAGGAGGACAAAGAGAAGATTGACCAGTACCTTCAACGCTTCGAGGCTATGTCAGTTGCTATGGGTCTGGAGCGTGACAAATGGAATCTCAAGCTATCCCAGGGTTTACGCGGGACCGGTTACGAGGTTTATTCTCGCCTGCCACCAGGACATGAGAACAATTATGACGAGTTGAAGACGGCTTTGCTGAAACGTTTTGAAGTTACGTCCCATACCTACCGGAAAAAATTTCGAGGAGCGAAACGAGAACCGGGGGAGTTGTTCGCCGCCTATAGTCTGCGTCTGAAAGCATATCTCCATAAGTGGATGGATTTGGCTGGGTTTGCGCATGACTATGAGAGTCTGGAAGAGCTCACGGTAGTCGACCAGATGCGGAAGCAAATGTCGAAACCTCTCAGGACATTCTTGGGAGAACAAGGGGCGGAACGAATCGACATGGTGACGAAATTGGCAGAACGGTTCGTCGAGGTCCATGGGGAGGCAGCAGAGAACATTTCTACAAACACCAAAAGTCAGGAAAAACATAACCTGAAGAAATCAAAAAGCACTGGAACTAAAAAAGTGAAACCATATGTCAAAACTTCAGAGGAGAGTTCGGAGAAGACAAAGGGGGAAAGCAAGAAAATTTCGAGCTCTATACATAAACGACCATGGTCGGAGAAGTGGTGTTCGATTTGTAAGTCACCTTCTCACAATACGAGGGATTGCAAATCGAAGGCTAAGAACCCTCACTTCGCGGCATGTCAAGTGACTTCAACGCAGGTGGACACTGACAATGCCAAGGTCGATAAGGAAGCTCACCACCAGGAGAGCTCACTCAAGTCCGGCACAAGAAAATCTAGGACAGGGAAATGGTGCAAACACTGCAGGTCGAATACACACAATGCTATTGACTGCAGAGGAAAGTCAGGAGACACTCAATTCGTCGTGTGCCGCGGAAAACCTAAGGTGGAGCCCACCGAACAGGTCGAGGCCGAAGAAGAGACTCCAGACCAGGAAAAACCACCTGTAGTGGAATTGGTAGAAGTTAACGGTCGTCAAGTGGAGTGTTTATACGACACAGGACTGGACGGGGAGGCCGTGATTTCTGCGGATCTGGTACATCCAGAACAATTCACAGGTGAAACCATGGAGATACAGCCTGCACAGAAGAGTGCTGTAGCCATGAAATTGCCCATTGCCAGAGTGGAGATTCGGTCAAGATATGTCACCGGCACCATCAAGGCCGCGGTGTTGACTGATCCCATTTTTCCCGTAATCCTCGGTTGCCGGTATGTCTTTCTGGGAATGCCCAGGGAGCCAATCCATATGGGAGCAATTCAGACTCGCTCTCAGACGAAAACGGATGAGGCAGAAGCCAATGTGACTAACCCACTGCCAGGGGAGTTGCGAACTGCCCAGAGTGAGGATGCTACTCTACGTCCTTGCTACAAAAAGCTGCAGAAAAGTGCTGATCCACCCAAACGGGGGCAGTACTATATGAAGAATAGGATACTCTACAGGAGAGCCGGAAGGGGAGACAACCTACATGGTCAGTTGGTGGTCCCAAAGGCCCATCGTTCCCAGATTCTTCATATGGGGCATACCATCTCATTCAGTGGGCATATGGGTATTGCCGCCACGATGCAGCGAATTTCCTGCCATTACTATTGGCCGGGAATGACAGGTGATGTGCGTCGGTATGTGAAGTCATGCCCTGAGTGCCAAAGGGTGGCACCGAAACACTGGACAGCGCCGGTGGTCTTGGGTGAAATGCCCATCATGAACTCTCCTTTCGAGAGGGTAGCCATCGATATTGTGGGTCCACTTCCTAGGACTAGGAAGAGGAACATGTACATACTCACCATGGTGGATTGCTGTACAATGTGGGGTGAAGCCATACCGTTGACCAAGATTGACTCGAAACGAGTGGCGGACGCACTGATGGAGGCCTTTACAAGATTAGGCTTTCCTGATCAAATACTGACGGACAATGGGTCCCAGTTTTGTGGAAAACTTATGGAGGAGGTATTTAGGGTGTTCCACTCTAACCATATCCATACCAGCCCTTACCACCCTCAAGCCAATGGACAAGTAGAGCGTTTCAACGGCACGTTGATGACAATGCTCAGGAAACTAGCGCAGGAAAAACCTGATAGGTGGGATGAATATATCCCAGCAGCCCTCTTTGCCTATCGGGAAGTTCCTCATGGCTCAACAGGACTACCACCCGCTACGTTGCTGTTTGGTCGTCCAATCAAAGGACCGTTGGAAGCCATGTTGAGGAGTTGGACTGAAGAGGGGACATCAGAAGAAGTGATCTCTTCTTACAGATATGTGGAGGAACTGAAAGAAAAACTTCACAAGGGATGGACTCTGGCGAATCAAAACTTGAAAAAGGCCAGAAAAAGACATGCGGCTTACTACAACCGTAGGTCTAAAGACAGATCTCTAGAGGTGGGAGATAAAGTATTGTTGCTACTCCCAACGGGAAACAACAAACTGGAGATAGGTTGGCAAGGACCATTTCCCGTGGAAAGGGTGATATCCAGAACGAACTATCAGATCCGGATACGGGGAAAGTCGAAGATTTTCCATATCAATCTCTTGCGGAAATACGAAGAGAGACCAGGAGAAAAAGCAGCTCACCTCATGGCAATGGCAGTTGCAGTGGAGACAGAAGTGGGAACCAACGAGGGAAGGGAATATCCCCTGGTACACCAGGAAACCTACAAGGATGTACAGGTGAACCCTGATCTGACTTCCCAGGAGAGGGAAAAGATAACCCAGGTTCTCGAGTCTCATAAGGAGATACTGACTGATAAACCAGGACGAACGAGGTTGGTGGAGTTCGAGATGACTTTGACCACTCAAGAGCCTGTTCGCCAAAAGGTTTACCCAGTGCCATTCTCTAAAGAAAAGGCCCTGGAGGAGGAAATACAGAAACTGTTGGAGCGAATTTCCTGTCTAGACATCCAGCTCCTGAAGAAGAGGAATAGATCATCTGGATCGAACCTCCAAGAAGAAAGAGTTGTTGCGGACTACTCTCTTAGGAGGGGGCCTATGTCACAGGATAAAGTAACTTGTCAGTCGATCAATGATAACCAAACCCGACATTATTTTGCTAACACAATTGACGCTTTTATGGTGAACAAACTGAGGAAAATACGTCTGTACAGATTCTCGACACCTGGTCAACAGTGTGTATGAGATCAAAGGGAGTCACGTAGAGTTGTCTACACATAGTCGACAAGTTGATGACAGGATGTTGTTCGAGAGGTGTGTACTGGCGACATTTGTCTACAAAACGGAAGTTGGTCGTTGCAAGTGATAGACAGAATGCCTGCTAGAGGTCAGAAGGATTATGTAATGGGAGAAAGGTCTTTGGCTTACAGACAACCCGGATATTTGTTGGATGAGACAAAGAACTCCACAGATGAAAAGGAAACTTGACAGCTAATTGACTCTGGTTAGTCTGGAAACAGGAGGACAAAGCCAGATTCTGGACTGATTGGCGTCTGGACTTTCCGGTGACTCACTCAAGCACCTATATAAAACCCAGTGCAGTAAACAGGTGGATGGAGTCGAGGAAAACATTCTGAAGTGTAGAATTGGGGATAATTCCCAGTTGTGGTATATTAGAGGGACTAGCCTATCTAAGTAGTGATAGTTATCCACGGACATAGATCCAATCGGATTGCCTAGTTTCTCGAGTAACAACAGGAATAGACATATGGTAGGCAATTAATTATATCTAACTTAAGAGTATGATTATGAATAGAGTACAGTACTGTGTAGTGATATAATGTATTAGGATTAGTGATAGAATGTTCTATAAGTGCGGTGCTAGAAAGTATCATAGGAGCGTCGGCACTAGTATTCTATTGTGTGGCTTCATGTAGCTTGTGTTATATATCATTTTACTCGGGAAGTTGAGGACAATGTAGTGGAATAATAATTAGAGAGATTAAGGATGGTTGAGAGGGAGGAGGGGAATGTGTAATGGTAGGATCTTCAGTAGGGCATCTGCTGGGTTTCTACCCGTTCCTTTAGTCTTTCCTGGTGTTGCCATGTCTCAGATCATATGATTGAGTTATTTGGCCGTATGACAGAGATCGGATCTCTGTTATAGTTCTGAGTGCTGTTATTGATCTACATTTGCCCAATTCTGGCCAGGACTGAGTTGCCTTCACCATGATGTTATCTGCTCTACAGGTTCCATGTACAGTTCCCCTTGAGTGTTCCACGTGAGTGGGAGAGGATTTACTTCGAAGAAGCAGTTTCCAAAGTTTGACAATGATGGCTCAGCATCTGAAGACAGAGGTTGCTGAGAGGCCGCTACATAGGGCTTATACCCAAGTTGGTTTGCGGGAACCTGGCTTCTGCTGAGCAGGACATGTTGACGAGAGGGAGGTTTAGCCAAGTGATAGATGTACCAATAAACAGTCAGAACATTGCATAATTTATACTGATACCCAGAACAGTTAGATTGTGGTGTTAATATGAGGAATCTTTAGAACCAGTGACTCTAGATCCATTAAGATTTCTCCACTAACAGTCACAATAGGATTAGAATTTCCTGATTAACAATCCGTTAAATAACCGAGGAAGTTCATAGTGTGAATCAGACTCTAATTAGACAGTGTTTGTCAGGGGTGTCCAAGCATCCTAGTGGTTCCAGAGACAACGGAGGAAGTCTTCACGTGACCGGAGGAGCATCACCTGGGTGAGGCTACCTGTATGGGATACATGGTGCTGGGGTGTCTTCAACACAGGGATGAGAATGAACTACTCTTGAACACTGATCTGAGTCTATAGACGATTTAGAATACACGTCACACATTCTACACTTTATACACACATACACTTCCCCTACATATACTCTTTGCTTTAATAAATTTCTTGTTTTTATTTGTTGAAGCGAGAGTTGTCAAGTATGTTATGTTGGGGAAGAATGAGAGGGGGCATGATCCAGGGGTGAGTAAGAGTGAGAGGAAGGTGTCTTCAGATTGAGGGAGTGTGTGGACGGAGTCTGCTGGATATCTCCAGAATAGAGATATTGAATTAAAACAAATGTGGGTATCGATTCTCTTCACTCCAGGGACGACACTAAAGTGGTAAAGAAGAACAAGTAACTAATACGACATTCATTCTTTACACACACTACAAGAAGCAGATAGCTTTTCTCTGGATTTGATACATTTGTATGAGTGTCGATCGTTAAAAAAGCAATGACAATCTACTGAACGTAAACTTACCACGAAATCGCAAACAGCCAAAAACTGTTGGGGTTGAATTCGACAACCTGTTAACTATATGCGACTAACCTGTATCTCACATTTAATACGTCAATTAATTACGAGTTCATGTGAACGGCTCATTTCATTCACCAACTATGTTTTTCCATATAAATCTGAGTTTTCTCAGATTGGGAGAACCCTATAAAGTCTCTTTTAACCCTCACCATATTCCTGATTTGAAAGAAAAAATATTCCCAATGCTTTTAAAATTGGCTCCCAGAATAATTACAACGCGCTTACAGGCATGCATTCTGCTGTCTTGTCAAAAGAATTAATTCTATTACTCTACAGACAAGAATTATGAATGACACCGTCTGGCTGTAACAATATAATTGCACTTTAATATTTAATTTCACATTTTGGAAGAAACAGTTAATGTGGGACATGTCAAATAAAATGAAATTATGAATGATAAGTGCGCAGAATGTCAATATTAACATTGCATTGACAAAGAATGCTGAAGTATTATATTGAACTTATACTGCCTTAAATGCACTAAAACTATACCAAGCGCAGACTGCTACAGCGACCATAGATTAATCATTTGCAATATACATATAAAATTAAAGAAGGTCAAATATACCCCCCACAAATGCAAAATTTGACCTACGTGCGCTGAAGAAAGAGGGGATAAAATAAAATTTTAACTTAAAGGGCAAAGAACAGATTTGATGCATTGTCAGATATGGAAATACTATTTCAAGATGTCGGAAACCAAAGTGAAATACTAAAGAAATCAGTGAATTTATCTGCAGAAACAACTATCCCAAAAATGAAGGTGATGGGACGTAAGAAATGGATTACTGTGGACATCTTACAACTCATGGAAATAAGAAGAAATAACAAAAATAACAATGAAAAACATGAAAAAATTCACAGGAACATTAGGAAACTTTACTAAGAGGCAAAAGAAGCATAGCTCGAGGAAGATTGCATGGAAATTGAAAAACAACGCAACATGCGGAATACCAAATTAATGCACAATAGAATTAATGACATCACTAATAAAAGAACGCACACATCAACGGGTTGCCTAAAAACCAAAGGTGGCAAAATCATAATAGAAAAATATTAGATTTTATATGGGTGATCAAATTATGTGACAGACCTTTATGATGATGCAAGAGAAGAGCAGTATTATATTCGGAATAATAATGAAGGGCCATCAATTTTGAAGATGGAAGTTCAAATACTCTTAACCATATGAAAACTGCAAGACCCCTGGTCCAGACAACATCTCAGCGGACATGGTCAATGCCTTAGAAGAATATGGAAAAGATCAGATCACCAGACTGCTGAATACAATATATGGTACTTGAGATATACCTCCTGAATTATGTAATTTTATATTTATTGCGCTCCCTAAGAAATCAGGAGCCGTGGTTTCGCAGGTTTTCACACAATTGTATGAGTGTCGGTCGTTCAGAAGAATTAGTATAATGATCCCCATCACGAAGATTTTGCTAAGAATCATCATGCAAAGTGTTAGGATGAAAATACAAACCGAAATAGAAGAAGAACCATGTGGGTTCGTAGTAGGCAAAGGGCACAATAAATGTTGTGCATGTGCTGAGAACATTAATTGAATGTTCTATTCTATATATAAAGATCTACGTTTTTGCTTTATTGACTACACAAAGGTTTTCGACAAGGTAAGACATGACAACATGATGAAGATGCCCGCAGATCTACAAATTGATGGGAAAGACCTGAGACTTATTTTTAAAAAATCATATATTGGGAACAGCAAGCTGCCATAAAGATTGATAATGAAGTAGGTGAATATCAACCTGTTAAGAGAGGTGTGCAACAGGGATGTGTAATGTCTCTAGATCTTTTTTCCCTATACGGTGAAAATAATTTCAGAAATTTAGAAGATATGAGGGAAATCACCACTGGGGGACGTAAAATCAATGGCATTAAATATGCGAATGATACAGAATTGTTTGCACACAATAAACATAATCTGCAACATTTAGTAGATTCAGTTGTTGCACACAGTTAACAACTATGAATATAATTGTACAACGACACAGATTATGGTCGTCATTAGGAAGTAGAATATACCACAATAGTAATATGCAAGTAAGTGGGAATATTCTTGAACAAGTGAATCGATACAATTATCTCGGAACAGTCAAAACATATAATGGGAGATGCCTTGAAGAAATTAGAACAAGACTTGCCATAATGGAGGTAGCCTTTTGCAAGATGGAAAACATACCGACCAATAAAAATGTCATTTGCAACGGAAAAACAGAGAGATGAAGTGCTACATAGAACCTGTACATTATGTATGGATGTGATTCGTGGACAATGAGCAGACAAGCTGAAAAACATCTGGTGGCTGCGGAAATGTGGTTTCTGAGGAGAATGCAAATAATACCATGGACAAACAGAAAAACCAATGACCAAGTACTACAGGAGATAAATGAAAACCGTAAACGGCTTAGAGAAATTAGACGTAGACATTCACAATTGTTTGGAAACGTTATGAGAAGACATAATTAGAGAACTTAATTACAACTGACAAGATTGAGGAGAAATTAACAAGGGAAAGACAGAAAAATAAATACCTGGTTGGCTTTACCATGTGTTATGGTCGAGACAAGAACACAGAGCAGATCTACGACTCTGTGGATCGTGTGAGATGGCGAAACATGACCACCCACGCTTATTGGCATGGCACATGATGATGTTGATACTGTTATGTGGATGTGACATATGGACAATAAACGCATAAGCTGAGAAACATCTAATGGCAGATAAATGTGGCTTCTGGAGAAAATTTCAAGAATACCATGGGTGGACAGAAAAACAAAGTTCCAGGTTTTATAAGTAACAAATGAAAACCGTAAAGTGATTAGAAGAATTAGACGATGACAGTCACAATTTCTAAATATAGTTTTTGAGGAGAAATAAACAGGAAAAGTTAGTGACAACTGACGAGGCTGGTTGGAAAAGATCAAGGGGGAAGGCAGAGAAATAAATACCTGGGTAGTTCAGCCATTTGGACACGGACCGAATCTAACACTAGTGATCCAAGACAGAAATCTAGACACGATAATTATCAATGGAAGTGTGCTAGGGAGGCGGAAAAAAGACAGATTACAAGCTAGTTGGATTCAAGCTATGATAGGTAAATGTCACATGACAGCAACAGAGGCAGGACAGCTGGCTGATGATGGAGATAAACATTTGGAAAGACTGTCACGGAAGTAAAGTTCTGCAAGGAGGTGTGACAGATCGAGACTGTCTATGGGTTTTGGGTGGCTGGCATATCATATATTCTTTCTGGCATTAGAGATGACCGAGTAACCAGGGTTATCCCTTAAATGGGGTTTTGTGACAATTCTTTTACGTCGTAGTTAATAATTCCACAACTAGCATCTTAATGACAGGAGCTGGCCTATTTATTATTAGTGTTCTTGATCTTCCTCATTTAGAACAGTATGACATAATACGACAAGCGGCTGTGCTGTGAGAACTGCGATCTCGTTTTGAAGCAGGATTTCCTTATCTAACTCGATGTGATGCAGAAACAAATAACTAATTTGAGTCAGCTCGGCTAGTTTTGGAATAGTGCATTTTTACACAGCTTATCATGTCTTCTATCAGATTACGTGTTCTTGTCTAGAATATGTTTTTGTTTACAACATTTTATTTTAAGGCAATATTCATAGTTAACTTGACCTGAGTAGTGTCAAGTTGTCTTCTTTTTTCTTTTTTTTTCGTATTATCCTTTACAGACCATCGTTGTCAACATCAGCATCTTTCAGCTGATTGTTGATTTCTTGGCAAGAATGCGCTCAGTAGTTTGCCATTGCTTTCTGAGCGGCCGGCTCACATACCCCTAAGTCACCAACGCGGCGAGAACCTCTACCGATTCTCGCGCAAGTTACGTTCCTCGCATGGATATACGGAATTACGGAGAAAGTCGCTAACACCTAGGCCAGGGAGACCGGCTTCAAATTGTCTATTGCTGTGACAATTTCAGCGAAATTGACGTATTTAGTAGAGATAACTATATGTATCGATGTCACCTCCGCTGTATTGTTCGGGAATCTTCCGAATTGTATAAATACAAACTCTCCTATATAAAGCTATACTTTCACGTCAGCAATCTTCCGGAAACGAATCCCTTGGATTCCCGATGTTTTCCAAGATGGCCGTTTTGATGTGTTTACATTGACAAGCACTCGACACTACGAATTGAAAAGTGCCTATTTCCAAGAAATGTAACCTACAGTCAGCTGCTAAACGTAAGAAATCGTGCAGTCTACAACTGCAAATGCTCGTAAGAACTGAAAAGTCTGCCAGAACGTCATAAACATTACAGAATATTCTGAATGCGACCCAGCTAAACAGCACGTGTTATTTCCAAGTCTTTTGACGGTGAATCTGAATGATTTAGCAGCATAGCATTCTTCTCAAAGTTTTGGAAGTGACTCTTTAATTGCAGGGGGAAAAAAAACTAAAGCCAATTTTAAAAACAAACGGATTATCTATGTAAGGCAGAGGTTTACTGCCCTTGTTGTGGAGAAGTAGTTTGTGGGAGATACCTAGCTGCAATAAGTAATGATGGAGATACATCTTTTGCTATCAACAGCCAGTCTGTTTATTCTGCATTAGTTTGTGGAATGGGTTCTCCAACATTCAATACTTTTTGTGAAAATATAAACCAGCAAACATTTCACAACAGAGCGACAAAGTAATATTTAGAGTTAGAAGATGTGGAGGACACTGTTTTCTCTCAGACCACAAATTGTGTTCGACAAGTTCATGCACAGCATGTAGGCAACGCTCTACATTACAGTAATGTGCTAGATACTAATGTCCGCTTTGAAGGCACTTGGCTGACTGGAGACCACACATCCCACATTTGAGTTGTCTTACAGTGGGTATACTTACAGGACTTTGCATAGACGTACATGTTATGTCCGCGTATTGTCAGGTGTGTGAAACCAACAGTAAGACCCTTTTCAGTAAGACCCTTCTTAGAGACACACCAGATGAATTTGAAGCATGGAAGGCAGAGCATCTTCCAAACTGTGATAATAATTTCACAGGATCTGCTGGAATAATGGAGGTGGAGGCTGCACGGGTGCTGTGGCAACGGTCTGTGGCCCGTCATAAACTTTGTTATACATCAATACTTTATGACGGTGACGCCAAACCATTTGCGGAGCTCACCAAGATAAAACCATATGGGGACGACATTCAGATAGACAAAGAGGGGTGTATCAACAATGTCAGTAAACCCCTTGGAACAGAACTCCTCAATGTTGTCGCTTACTGCAAAAAGCAAGGCGTGACCCTAGGAGGATACGACGGTGTACGAGCGGCCAACTCAAGAAACAAGAAGGGGGGGGGGGGGGGGCTGTTTGCCCTGGGGAGAGGTCCTGCATATGCAGCAGGACTGTTCTATTGATGATGTAGTGTTAAAAACTATTTTTTCTGTGTAAAATAACCTGTTAAATCATTAAACTAATTTTATTAGAATTGTTTTCTTTTAAAGCAAGAAAATAATTCGTTGTTTTCCTGGTTTATCATTGTGCCAGTTATTTTACTGTGGTATAATTGTTCTCAACAACTGTTCGTCAGATTTTAATGAAACTTTGTACACGTATTCTTCATTGTATTATGTACATTTTTACGTGGCTGAAGGGCTTGCGAACGCGGTTTGCGAGCCCGTATACCCGGGTTCGAAACATGGCGGTGCTCGTATTGTCGAAAAAGGTATAGAGACCGGTCGTTCAGAAAGCAATGGCAAACTACTGAACGTAACACTTGCCTAGTACATCAACAGCAGCTGAAAATGCTGGTGTTGACTGCAACGTCCCGTAAGGGATACGCAACAAACAAAAAAAAAATTATTGAAACTAAGAGTTAGGTTTTGTCAAAAATCACAAAAATTGTGAATGAAAACTTTGAAAACAATATTTTAAATTATGAAGTATGCAAATGCCAAGTTATACCATTAAACGCTTCTATCACAACGTAAAGGGTCTATTTATGCACATAGATACCGCAAATTGAGCCTGTACATTAAAAAATAACTGCTGTAGATCATACTTAAGACATCCAATGCTGTTTATCCTGATTTCCATAGCAACCGTTAAGTGCACAGTCAATTTGACAGTATTTTATCGATCAGTAGTCTTCAGTATTAAACCCTTCACCAGAACAAAACATAGAAATTAAATATTATAGATCTTAATTATTTTTTTTCCTCATATTGCAACTTGTGCACCCTGGTCTGAGCAACGTGGCTGGAGTCTCTGAATAGATCAAGTTTGACAAACGTCATGTTTATTTTTAAGTCTTATAATTCTTATTATATGTCTTATTATAATTAATAGTCACTAGACACAGAACTGGTGTCGTCGACCGCTGAACACTGTGGGAAATACCGATGATGTGATTTGAGCACTTATGGTTCCATGTGCAACGGAGAGAAAATAACGACTAACTAACTAGCTTAACAAACTAACTACTCGAACAACGTAATGTGATTGTATAAGAGTAATGCAAACACATGCTGTATTCCCTCAGACAAAGATCTCTCGATACAGCAGATCACTCATTGAAAGTCTAAAAATAAATTGTTAGATGTTAAATTACTAATGATAAAACAAATGTGCAGAAAATTAAATGTCAGCTGATACTACATCCGCACATGGCAGAGGCGTGACATGTCATCATCTGAACCAGAACAGCGAAGGATCTCCTTGTTTCGCTCGTCCAGGAACCAGCCTCCTTTTGTGGAATGTTTTCATTGCTGACCGCTTTGCGTTGATTTTCACACAATGCTATGAGTGCCGGTCGTTCATAAAGCAATGGCTAACTACTGAACGTAAACTTCTCAAGAAATCACCAACAGCCAAAAAATGCTGGGTTGACTGCGACGTCCTGTGAAGGATATGCAGCTAACGTGTTCAATGCAGTAACAACCACCATCTTGATCTTAAACGATGAAGGGATGCAATGATACTTATTAAATAATCAGGTGCCGTCTACACAATGAAGGTTGTCTGCAATAAATCTCCGTGCTGTCTGTCTCTCGCCCTGATTATACATTCTGTCAGATTGGTGTTGGTCCATCTCTTGATGTTATCTTCCCACTTGTATCGTTGTCTACTTCTTGCTCGCTTGCCTTTAACCTTACCCTCCAGTATAATTTTTATAAAAGTGTTATGTATTTTAGCATGGCCGAAACATTTCTTTTTTCTCTTTTTAATTCCTTTCATCAATTCTGTTTTCATTCCCAGGTTTTCTAGAACCTCTATATTTCATTGTCTTTGTTTCCACATAATACCAGCCATTTTTCTGTGTATCCACATCTCCAGAGCCTCTGTTCGACTTTCTAATTGCTTGTTCATTGTCCATTAGTGTTTAAAATACATAACATTTGACAATTCTCATTTTTAATACAATTTTAATATTAATTATGATTTCTTGTTGTTGAAAGCATTTTTGTCCATTCGTATTCTCTTTTTAATTTCTGTTTCACTTCTGCCAGCATTTGTTATTCAACATCATAATGTGCTCTGCCAGCTGGCGTAGGCATTTACGGCTCTCCACAGATCTCGGTCTTTGGTGTTCTGGATCAATTCTGCTGGTAATATTCCTCCATGCCACTGTCTCACTCCATCCAGCATCATTTCTCTTGGTCTGCCTCTGCCTCTCTTCTTCTCGATCGTGGGAGCGGACCTGCCAGAGACAACAAGAAGCCAGTAGCATCTGGTCCAGCACCGACTACCAACTCAAAGAAAAGCTGTGAGCGACTACACAACCGGAGAGAGGTGTCTAAAACCCGAGACAGCAGTCCAGTGGCCAAAATACAGAGCGAGAAGACACGACTAGTAGTAACACAAATCAATGACGGACAGGCGAAAATCACTTCGATGAATGACTCTGAGATAAGAACGATGATTGATAGTGCACTAGGAAAAAGAAACATCGAGAAAGCATATAAAACAAAGCAAGGGAAGGTATTCCTACACCCCAACAATACAGAAGAAATGGAGGCCCTCATTAAAGAAATTAAAGATACACAGAAACCCCACAATGACAAACTGGGACATGAGATCGAGGTAGAAATCGATATCTGGAAACCAACCTGCGACATAGTGATCAAAGGCATCAGCCCTCAGTGGGACATGCCTAAGATCCTAAAGGACCTTAAGAAGGAAAACAAACACGCAAAGATACTAGACGGAGGGAGAATAATGAATGGGCAAGGAAAACCCACATCGGTGATAAAAATCAAATGTGAAGGACAAGACCCACCGAGACAAATATCACTAAACGGGGAACACAAGTACATCGAAGCATATGTTCCCCCATTAGCACAGTGCTCACTTTGCCAGAAATTTGGCCACTTCCGGCAAAGCTGCAGACAGAAAGTCCCAAGCTGCAAGTTCTGTGGAGGACCGCACTGGAGGAGCGACTGCCAGCTCGCAAAAAACGAAACAAAGTACGCAGAACCCAATCCCAAAAGAACATGCGCCAACTGCAAGGGCAATCACGGTGCAAGATACAAGGGGTGTCCCGCATACAAAAGGGAACTGGCTGCCTGGAGGGAATCAGTGCTAACCAAGACACCACTCAGGATAGTAAAATTGAAGCAGAACCTCCACAAAAGCGGCCCTGAAACGCTACCCAATAGGCGGATAATGCAAACAGACATAACTAACCAGAGAGCACAAGTAGCCGACAAACCGCCAGAAAAAAGACAACAGGTACAAAAAGCAGCAGGACCAGACACAAGACCAGAGGACGACAACCTAAGACAGGCTCATAAAAGAGTGCGGGAAGCAGAAGGAAAACTAGCAAAGGCCACCAAACATATGGAAGAGACCACAGCAAAGATGGAAAAAACCGCCCAAAGCATTGAAGAACAACTGGAAAAAATCAAAAAGATGATAAATGACCAGGAAAGCAAACTAAAAAAAATGGAAAAAGAACACAATGAAATGTGGGAATTGCTCACCTCTGGCGCAAGAGGGAAACAACCTATGTGGATGGACAGCCAGCTGAAGGAAATGAACAACAAAATAGAAAGAATCAGAAAAGAAGTCACATCGAGATTCAATACTGTGATAGCTCACCAACGTGGAATACTCAAGGAGAGCGCAGTGCCATACTGGCGGAGTGAACGATTACCTACAGTAGAGGAAGAAACCAGCTTCCATGACAACGAAAACAGCGCAGACTCCGACAGATAAATAATGGAGGACAACAAGAGACAGAGTCAGACAGCAATAACAGTAGAACCAAAAATGGAGAATAGAAACGTGAGAATAATACAGTGGAACTGCAGGGGCATTAAAACCCACCTCCCAGACACCATGAAACAACTGGGGAGCCAGAATTGCATTTATGCCCTGCAGGAAACCCACCTAAAACCGAATCAACAGTATAGGTGCCGTGGGTTCACGGTAATTAGACAGGACAGGACAGAAGCTAAAGGGGGCGGGGTTGCCCTGTTAGTGCACGAACAGTTCCAGATTGTGACACAGGAAACATTCCGCACCAAGAACTTGGAGTGTGTCAGTGCAACTATCACAGGGAACCCTAAAAACCTAACTATAATTAATGTATACCGTCCCAGAGGGGTAATTGAGGATGAAGACACCCAAGCCCTCCATACCAGACTTACAGCAGAAGCCCTAATAGTGGGAGACTTCAACTGTCATCACAACACATGGGGAGCTATACAGAACGACAGAGCTGGGACAAAACTCATGGAGTTTATCGAAGACAATCAGCTGGCAGTGCTCAACGATGGGACGATAACCAGGATAGATCCCAGACCAAACTGCCAAGACACAGCCATTGACCTGACAATAGCCACCATAGGGTTAGCAAGCAGCCAATGGGAAGTGACAGAGTACACGAACACAGACCACCTACCCATAATAATCAACACCAGAACAAAGCCCCAGCTAAGCGCCAACATCAACAGGCCAACCTTTCACTTCAAGAAAGCAAAATGGGAGCAGTTCAGAGAAGAGTTGACCAACACAGACCTGGAACAGCAGGAACGGGAAGACATGGATAAATATACAGAGAGACTGACCAGAAACATACTGCGGATAGCCATCAAGCACATCCCTAACAAAAATATGCCAGAATATCTAAGACCGGGTAAGAAAGAGCCCCAGACAACCCAAAAACGATGGCACAACCCAGTGGCCTGGTGGAACGACAAGTGCACAGCGGCACAACAAAATAGGAAAAGAGCGCTGCAGAAATACCAAAAGGCAAGGACAGAAGAGAATTTTGAAGAATTCAAGAAATTCAGAAACGAAGCAAACAGAGCAGTAAAACATGCAAAAGAAAAGGAGTGGAAAAGATTCTGTCAAACACTCAGTCCAGATACACCAACCAGAAAGGTGTGGAAACAAATAAAAACTATTCAAGGAAATAAAAAGACCAGCAAAATCCCAACCATCAAAAGCACGAAACTAGCAGTGACAGACCAGGACAAAGCCAAAGTGTTCGGAGATTACTTCCACGAAGTCTGCTCTAACAATAGACTAGGAAGCAACGAAAGACAAAGAAGGGAAGAAATGACACAAGAGCTAAAAGACACAGCAGACGAGAACATCGAATAACTTTATGGATGCAGACATCACAACAGATGAGGTGATGACAGCGCTAAACGAAAAATCCAAAACCGCGGCTGGGGCGGACATTCTAAACTATACTATCCTCAAAAAGCTCCCGATTAACACCATAAAAACGATTACTAAACTGTATAATGTAATATGGCAGACGGGAAAGATCCCCAGACAATGGAAAACAGCCACGGTGATCCCAGTCAAGAAACTAGGGAAAGAGCCAACAAGGGTAGAATCATACCGCCCCATCTCGCTGACATCGCACCTGGGCAAAGTTATGGAGACTGTGATAAATAAAAGAATAACATTCCACCTGGAGAAGAATGAACTGTACAGCCATACACAATCCGGGTTTAGAGCCAACAGGTGCACGATGGATCAGATAATCAAATTGGAAAACCATGTAAAGAAAGGATTCAAGAGAGGGGAAAAGACGTTGGCTGTATTCCTGGACCTAGCCCAGGCGTACGATCAATGCTGGAGTGAAGCCGCACTAATAAAACTGAAGAAAGTAGGCATAACGGGTAGAACCTACAAATACATAGAAAACTTCCTCCAAGATAGAAGCTTCTCAGTGAGAGTAGGGAATGAGGTATCCACACATATGTGCAAGAGAACGGCATTCCCCAGGGCTCGGTCATCTCACCAACAATCTTTTCAATACTGGTGAACGACCTGACAGAGGAGATTCAAGACCAGAAAACAGGACTATCTCAATTCGCGGACGACTGCGCCATATGGAGGAGTGGCAAGGCGGCAAAGACTGCAAGAGGACCCCTCCAAAAGCAAATAAACAAGCTAACAGCATGGATGGACAAATGGGGTTTCAAAATCAATACCAGTAAAACGGTCAGCATGGTATTTAGCAGCAAGAAGAAGTTATATCATAACAAGGACTGGAAAATAGAGATAAAAGGGGAAACCATTAAGAAAACAAAGAGCACTGTCTTCCTAGGAATGACCCTAGACGAACAGATGAACTGGTCAAAACATATAAGCCAGACGTTAGAAAAATGCAAGAAAGCAAGCAACCTACTGCGGGTGATAAAAGGTAACGGTTGGGGTGCCCACACCCAAACAATGCTGATGTTCTATAAAGCATTTATCAGGGGCAAGATAGAATACGGCAGCATTGTGTGCGACTCAGCATCAGAAGCCAACAAGAGGAAGCTAGACACCATACGGACCCAAGAGCTAAACATCATCTTGGGTGCTGGAAAATGTACATCCAGAGAAGCCATGGAGGTAGCACTGGGTGTACTTCCACTGAGTCTGAGGCGTAAACAGCTGACGTATAACTACTGGCTTAAGGTAGCCCAAGACAAAAACCACCCTGGATACCAAACGTTCAGCGACAACAACAGCAAAAGGGGGGGGGGGCATCCCAATAGTAAAACTGCAAAGACCGGCAGGATGGGAAGCAGCAGAGAAGATGAAGGAAGTAACTGAGCTAGCAGAGACCCTGAAACAGACAAGACGGTTCAAGCCAACAATCCCACCATGGGAACTAACAGTCCCATTCACTGACTGTAGTCTAGCAAAGTACATCACCAAGGACACGGAGGACACAGATGCAAGAGTAACGGCCGAGGAATACATACAAGAATTCAGTAAGGACAACCTCATAATATACACAGACGGGTCCAAAAACGAACAGGGAGAGGTAGGAGCAGGGGTAGTGGTCCCAGACTGGAAGCTGAAGAGACAGTTCAAGCTAACAGACCAGACAGCAGTATGCACGGCCGAACTGGTTGCCATAATGAAAGGTCTAGAGATCGCAGCCGAAAATCCACCACTGAGACTGTGTATATTAACAGACTCCCTGTCATCAGTACAAACGCTCGGGAACTTCAATAGAGGCAACAGACCTGACATAAAAGAGGAGATACTAGCGACAGCCACTAACCTCAGGTACATGGGTTGCCAAGTCACCATCGGATGGATACCAGCACACAGGGGTATCCCGGGAAACGAACAGGCAGACAGAGCGGCGAAACGGGGAATAACCAGCACTAATCAAATCTGCACAGGCCTAGGTAAAGTAGAAGGGAAGAATATAGTCAAAAACTACATTCTCAAGGAATGGAGGCAACAGTGGCGAGACAGCGATAAAGGCCGTCATGCCTTCCGAGTGTTGGGTGAACCCAGATTCAAGCCACAAGTCAAGACCAACATGAAAGCACCGGCAAACAGACAGCTGTGGAGAATCAGATTAGGCAATTGGAAAGACACAAGAGAAAACCCAAACTGCAGAGTATGCCGAGAAAACAACACCATCGAACACTACTTACTAGTATGCGACAAGTACAATAGAGAGCGAAGGGACCTGAGAGATCACTTCGTCAAAACTGGGAACCCAATGACAATGACGGAGTGCCTGCACATAAACAGCAACCCGGAAACACAGCGACTGGTCAGACAGTTCCTATGCAGAACAGGGAAGACCGTATAACCTCCCTACACTGTATATATGTATATGTGTATTTGTTTGTATCTGTGCATGTTTATATAAATTGTTAAAAAAAAAAAAAATACACAAAAAAAAAATGGCGGGGTGAAGGGCAGGAAGGTGGGTTGGATCTTCCGGTAGAGCACCTGAATTAGGAAGACAGGGAGACCTGGTCATCTTGTTGCCACACCACACCCACACGCGATGAAGAAAACCGCCAAAACTCACAAGCGTAAAGGAGTTTGTAACGCTGAAAGGGGGGACAACATGAGACTTGCAATTAAATGCGCCGCCCTTGCCTACATCAAGTCCTTATGAGGACTGGACATGACCAGGACTAGCCCCGATGAGAATAACACAAGAAACGACAAGCAGTTAGCAGGGCTGACAGAGAAAAGAAGCCAAAAAACGAGAGAATGTGGGCCCAGTAGGCCCAACCAAGGACCGGTATTTACCAGGACCAGCACAAAACAAATCTATTCGACGAACAGAGCGGAACCAATAAAACTAGTAGGAATTAGGACTAACAATCCACACAACCACGGCTCTCAACTATAACCACCGCTGACGAAACAGGTTAGACGAGACCGAATTTGGAATTTTTTTTTGGAAAATTGGAATTGGAATGTGAACACACGACCAACTATTTGTCTCAATTAGTGAGTTTAAGGGGTGGGGTGTAAAGGACAAATAGGTTGCAGTTATTATGCTTTTTTGAAGCACAATGTAACAAACTATCGTCTGTCAAGACGGCAATGCGCCACTTAGTGAGTGATTGAATTTCATCTTGAGTGCTATTTCCATGTTTGATTGAAGGTTTCCCGTTTTCATTTTATATAGTGTTTAAATGTGAGTGTTATTTTCATGATTGTTTTAAGCAGGTTTCTCTCACATATTGTTTCGCTATGGTGTTTAAACTTAAATGCTATTTCTATGACTGGTTCAGTGATGCCTATTATTTTCATATAGTGTTTAAATTTTAGTATTATTTTCATATTTTATGTTCAAAAGATACTGATTATATACGTGGTTACACACTGATCTGCATGACGATGCATTCATTGCACCGGGTTTTGTCCCATATGACTAGGTCTCTTTCCGCAGGGCGGCCTGTCGAAAGAGTCGCACAGAACAAGAACTGCATAGCTCCTGCGACGACCTCCCCAGGAGTCTACGAAAACATTGCATTTATGAACCGAAGCCAGAATCGAACCTACAACCTTCGGATCGCGAGGCAGGCTGTTTAACCACTTCGCCGCGGAGGTCCCGTCCATTAATTGGTATTTGTGCGCAATAAGTTTCATGAGTACTCATTTCAGAAGAAGGCATGAGCACTACGTTTCATGAGTACTCAATGCAGAAGAAGGCATGAGCACTACGTTTCATGAGTACTCACTTCAGAAGAAGATCTGCGCACTACGTTTCATGAGTACTCACTTCAGAAGAAGAAAGCCCACATTCTTTTGGAAAATCATGAGCAGGGTAAAACTGGAGCACAACTTAAAAGCTGGAGGCAAGGAGAAGCAGGGAAAGACCAAAACAGAAGATTATAGGCAGTTTTCTATCACGGCGTGGAGGGACATCAGTATCAGAAATTAGTTAGTTAGTTAGATAGTTAGTTAGTTAGTTAGTTAGTTGGTTGGTTGGTTGGTTGGTTGGTTGGTTCGTTGGTTGGGTGGTTGGTTACTTGGTTAGGTGGTTGGTTGGTTGGCTGGTTGGTTGATTGGTAGGTTGGTTGGTTGGTTGGTTAGTTGGTTGGTTGGTTGGTTTGTTGGTTGGTTGGTTGGTTAGTTGGTTAGTTGGTTGGCTGGTTGGTTGGTTGGTTGGTTAGTTAGTCGAGGTTTCAACTTGATATCTAGGGTCGTCCCCATTATGCTCCTTTCCTGTGCCAGT
>JACEFZ010012368.1:0-25000 GCA_014155875.1 Cepaea nemoralis
TTGCCGTTGTTGTTGTTTTTTTTTATAAAATGCTATGAGTGCTGGTCGTTCAGAAAGCAATGACAAACTTTTGAACGTAAACTTGCCAAGAGATTACAAACAGAAAAAAATGCTGTGGTTGACTGCGATGTCCTGTAAAGGATATGCAACTAACTTTTCATCATACCATGGTGCTGGTCGTTCAGAAAGCAATGGCAAACTACTGAACGTAAACTTGCCAAGAAATCACAAACAGTTAACATATGCTGGGGTTGACTGCGACGTCCTGTAAAGGATTTGCAATTAAATCTTCCCCCCTCCCTAATACAGTTGTAATATCTGTCAACATTCTGGCTACTTCATCATATTTAACTTGATGAAATGCCATGGTATAATCTATACAGTACAAGCACGCCTGTGACTCTGTAGTGTTCTCGCTATTATATTACTATTAGTGTTCGTAATGTGTATACTTAGGGGTTAACGTCTTTCTCCGTAATCCCGTATATTCTCGTGAGTAACGTAACCTGCGCGAGAATCGATAGCGGTTCTCGACGCGTTGGTAACTCACGGGGTATGTGAGCCGGTCGCTCAGAAAGCAGTGGTAAACTACTGAGCGTAATCTTGCCTATTACATCAACAGCAGCTGAAAAATGCTGGTGTTGGCTGCAACGTCCTGTAACGGATATGCAAAAGAAAAAAATGTGTATACTGCATTGTTCGTACCTTTTCCTTCCAGAAATACAGGTTGTTTTCATTTTCATCTGGATTGTCCTTTTCTTCTCATGATAATTTAGAGTAGAATTTATGTGCAGCGGTTTATGTAGTTGTCTTTACGAAGTATTTCACATTCATTTGTCTTAGTCTTTGGGCATTGTTATAATACAGATTATTAGACAGTCAGAAACACGCGGAAGACAGACAGAGAGTGAAGGACAGAAAGATAGATAGGGAGACAGATGGACACACATACAGATGGGCAGATGGATGGTCAGACATATAGATAGATAGACAGATAGACGGATAGACAGATATAAAGTTAAACAGACAGACAGATTCATAGATACAAAAGAAAGAAAGAAAGAAAGAAAGAAAGAAAGAAAGAAAGAAAGAAAGAAAGAAATAATAATGTAAAACAAGACAGAAAGACGTATTGAAAATAAAATAAAACATACATTAAACAGCTGGGAAACAAAAGAGAATCATACATGATAAAGTAAATAGAAAAGACAAAAAGATGTTTTACAAATGAAAGTCAGAAAAAATGAATGGAAAATCAGAAACAATGAATGGAAAGGTCATACAAAATGAATGTAAAAAAAAGTAAGAAACAATGAATGTAAAAGTCAGAAACAATGAATGGAAAAGTCAGACACAATGACCGGAAAAGTCGAAAACAATTAACGGAAAAGTCAGAAACGATGAACGGAAAAGTCAAAAACAAACAAAGACTGGAATAATAACTACGGCCAACAGTAAAGACAGAATAGACAGAAGGGAGTGGGAAGGGAAGATATCATAAAAATAATACAGAAATGGAGAAAGACTGGCACGCCTGAGGGAGTGTATAGACATGCCTCAAACACATGGCCCAGTTTTGACAGTTGGTCGTACACAGAGGCCAGGCCAACCACACCAGTCAGCTGATATATGAACATATGTGTTTGTTTGTCTCGTGTTCTCGTGAGTTTGTGACACGACATTCGGGATGTGGGTGAGCACGGATGTAAGTTGTCGAGGAAAGAGCGACTATAAAAATTAGTATCGAACGAACGAACGAATTTTATTTTCAAAGGGTCATAAATTGAGTACGTAGGGCCGTCCTACATTCGACACTTTCAATCACTTATCTTTTGTACATCAATGATCTATTGTGCATCTACATTCACATAGGGGAGAAAAAAAACAACATTATCCAACGATAAGTTGTGAATATAAACAATGCATATTACTATGTTATGAGACAGGCCGGCAGCCAGATATACATTCAAACGCGCATGCATATGTAAGTGTGTATGCAAGATTTATGTGTGCATTTATGAATGTGCGAGTGTACGTGTGTCTCTCTCTGTCTGCCTGTCTCATAACATGGTGACATGCATTGTTGATGTTTACAATATTCATTTGACAATGGCTTTTTCTTAAGTGAATTTGACATGCACAATTAATGAACGAAAAATGAGTGATTGGAAGGGCCGAATGTAAGACGTACCCAATTTATGACCCTTTGAAAATAAAGTTGGTCCGTTCTTTCGTTCATACATATATACATCCACGACTCTGGTGATCGAGTGAGATGGCAGAACATGACCGCCCACGCTTACCGGCATGGCACATGATGGATGGATGGATGGATATACATGCATGCATACTTACATCATTTGCACAAACTCTCACAGTCAACCACGAATCTGGTAATTATATATACATATACCATCATCATCATCATCATCAAATGCTTTGCCGGCTGACGTCGGCGATCATGCTTCTCCATAAATTGCGATCTCCGACGGCATGGATCAATTCATGTGTTGACTCCCGTCCGTAGGCATGGCGAAAGACAGTCAAGAATCTTCTCTCGCTGTCTTCCTCTATCTCCGGTCCGGTTGTCACAACATATTTCAGGTTTTGTTTTCTCATATTGGGGCCAAAAATAAAATCATGACTGCCTCTTTCTGGTGTTTGTAATAGGTTGTCATTGCGACTTAGCCTCCTTCAAAATGTCCAGATCGCTCATATTTCCGCTGCGCTATGGATGTTCAGTATTCTTCTACACAACCACATCCCCAAGGCTTCTCTGGATATTTTTCGCCTGTTTACTAATTGTCCATGATTAGCAGCCGTATGTTAAAACTGGTTCTGTGTAACATGCAAGATTTCTTTTTCTAACTTCCAATGACAAGGACTTATTGCACAAACTGTTCTTCATTTGGTATAATGCAGTTTTTGCTTGTCCTTGTTCTGTTCATTATCTCTGTGATGGATCTTCCATCTGATATTGTCCTACCTTCGTAGATATCTGAATTTCTGCACTTGCCCCAAAATAACGTCATTTAGTTTAATTGTACATTAAAGCACAATCTGTCTCTTTGATATCATTATGACTGCTGTCTTTCTATCTTTCAAGCTAAGGAACATTTTTTTTTTCACTTTGAACAACACCGCATTCCAAGACAATGTATGTGTGTGTGTGTGTGGGTGCGTGCGTGCGTATGTGCGTGGGTGCGTGCTTGCGTGTGCGTGTGTGTGTGGGTGCGTGCGTATGTGCGTGGGTGCGTGCGTGCGTGTGTGTGTATGTGTGTGTGTGTGTAACAACGCCCGGAGTCATGACATTTATCAAGAGGGTAAAAGAGCTGACACATTCGGGGAAGGAGGACTTCTTCTAACTTCATCCCCCTCTACCTCGTACCTCTCTGTCTCTCTCATCTCTCTCATTTCTCTCCTATCCTTCACTTCTCTCCCCCTTCTTTGTCTCTCTCCCTCTCTCTCTCTCTCTCTCTCATCTCTCTCTCTCGACCTCATCACTATCTGTTTCTTTCTCTCTGTCTCTGTCTCTGTCTCTGTCTCTGTCACTGTCTGTCTGTCTGTCTGTCTGTCTGTCTGTCTGTCTGTCTGTCGGTCGGTCGGTCGGTCGGTCGGTCGGTCGGTCGGTCGGTCGGTCGGTCGGTCGGTCGGTCGGTCTGTCTGTCTGTCTGTCTGTCTGTCTGTCTGTCTGTCTGTCTGTCTGTCTCCCTCTCTGTCTGCGTATACTTTTTCTCTCTTTTCACCTCTCTTTACATCATCTACCACAATCACCTTGCTAATATACTCACCCCAAATGTTCTGAGGCAGACTAATCCAGGTTCTAGCAAACATGTCTATCAGGCTCGAGTAATGTTAGCGCCTAGCTAAAGATCACTAACATCCGATGCTCAATTACCCAGAAGAATTCTGGAAGCCTCAACGTCAACCTCATAACACTGGTGCCTTCAACCTCATAACAATGGTACCTTTAGCCTCACATCATTCTTCCTTCAGCCTCACAATACTGGCGACTTCAGCCTCACAACATTCTTCTTTCAGCCTAACAAAATGGTGACTTCAGCCCCACAACACTGGTAACTTCAGCCTCGCAGTACTGGTACCTTTAGCCTCACAACATTTTTTCCTTCAGCCTCACAACATTCTTCCTTCAGTCTCACAACACTGGTACCTTCAACCTCATAACACTGATACGTTCAGCCTCACAACACTGGTGACTTCAGCCTCACAACACTGGTGACTTTAGCCTCACAATACTAGTATTTTCCGCCTCACAACATTCTTCCTTCAGCCTCACACCACTAGTATATTCAGCCTCACAACATTCTTCCTTCAGCCTCACAACACTAGTATTTTCTGCCTCACAACATTCTTCCTTCAGCCTCACAACATTCTTCATTCAGCCTCACAATACTAGTATTTTCAGCCTCACAACACTGGTACCTTCAGTCTCACATCACTGGTACCTTCAGCCTCACAACACTGGTGACTTCAGCCTCACAACACTGGTACCTTCAGCCTCACAACACTGGTACCTTCAGCCTCACAACACTGGTACCTTCAGCCTCACAACACTGGTACCTTCAGCCTCACATCACTGGTACCTTCAGCCTCACAACACTGGTGACTTCAGCCTCACATCACTGGTACCTTCAGTCTCACAAAACTGGTGACTTCAGCCTCACATCACTGGTACCTTCAGCCTCACAACACTGGTGACTTCAGCCTCACATCACTGGTACCTTCAGTCTCACAAAACTGGTGACTTCAGCCTCACATCACTGGTACCTTCAGCCTCACAACACTGGTGACTTCAGCCTCACATCACTGGTACCTTCAGCCTCACAACACCAACGTCTTGCGCCTCACATTACTGGTACTTTCTCCCATGTGCCTACCTAATTATCTAATTCAGTCGTGTCATGTGCCTGCATGTTACACATCATCTCCCAGGCCTGGATGAGTCGGTTTATCCCCTGCGTTAATCTAATCACCTGGGCTGACCTCGTCCAAACTTTAATGGCCTTGCTTATATACAACAGTCTAAATACTGGCAAGTATTTAGTAAACATCATCTGGTTCCACTCTTTACACTAGAATGACGTTAATTTTTGCAGGAATACTTGTTTTCTCAAAAGTTCTCGTGGACCACTACAGTGTTATGGTCGGTTATTTCGAAGATGTTTTGTGTCATTCAAAATAATTAGCCGATCTGTCGGTTTTTAGATATTTCTGTCTTTCTCAATGTCTGTCTGTTTACATACCTAACTATTTATTTAACTGCTAGTCGGATTTTCATGTCTCTCTGCCTTGCCTGTCTGCCTTACCTACCAGTTTTGTCTGCCTGTCGATTTGTCTCCCTGTCTGTTTTGCTTTCTGTGTGTCTCTCTGTCTGTCTGTTTGTCTGTCTGTCTTTCCCCGTGTTTGCATTACCCATAGTAACACACAAACATCGGTTCAGGAACTTGGATAGCAAAGAACGTATGTTTGTCTGTACTATATGTATGTCTGTACATTACCCATGGCAACACACAAACAATCCTCAGGATCTGGGATACCAAAGAACGCATCTGTCTGTTCTGGCATCACTAACCATGGACCACTCAAAGATAATGGCCGTTGGAAACCTTAAGTGCGCTCCAAAGGCGTGAGTCCTTTCACATTAACACCTTAGTGCATTGCTATAGTGCTTTGCTGTCCGTTCTCGATAAAGTGTGTGGTTGTCCGTTCTTGATACAGTGTGTGGTTGTCCGTTCTTGATGAAGTGTGTGGTTGTCCGTTCTTGATACAGTATGTAGTTTGACGTTCTTGATACAGTGTGTAGTTGTCCGTTCTTGAAACAGTGTGTGGTTGTCCGTTTTTGATACAGTGGGTGGTTATTCGTTCTCTTTCCTCTTACAGCAATAGAGCACACCATATAAACAGGCAGACATACAGAAAAGGGGACAGAAAGGCAGATAGACAGACCAACATACAGAGAAACACATTCCGGCAGACAAGCAGATAGACAGACCAACATACAGAGAAACACATTCCGACAGACAAGCAGATAGACAGACCAACATACAGAGAAACACATTCCGACAGACAAGCAGATAGTCAGGCAGATAGACAGAAAAGCGGTACGACGTTCAGACAGACAGCCAAATAGGCAGGCAGGCAGACAAATAGAGAGAAAAACAGACAGACATGCAGGCAGACAGACAGGGAGACAGACAAACAGACAGACAGGAGGCTTCACTTGTCCTGTAACCATAAATTCTCTAATTTTACTTCGTGAAGTGAAGAATGATCCGTTGAATACTGGTGTAAAATAAAGAATCTAGAAAAGCTATATGAAAACAATGCTAGAGAATTATTTTCTACAGAAGCCCAAACACTTTATCAGTGCTGGAGGACTTGCACTGTACACAGTGATAAATACATCGAAAAATGATAAATTAGTTCTTTACTTTTTGTTTTTCCAGAATATATTCACCTTAAATAGAACATGTAAGGTTTTCATTTGAAGGTCCCTCGTACATTCTGTTCTGCTGTCATTACCGTCTTCAAAACACTCGTTGTTAGTTGCTATGGCCCTCCGAGGGACTGCTGTTCTCAGTTAGCCTCGAATGATATGTGGATGAAATAATGTATGAAAGAGAGTGACAGAAGGGTAGGATGGTAGACTGTTAGAGGGCCTGCGTGCCTAATTCTTAATCCTTTGAAAACAAAGTATGTTCGTTCGTTCGTACGTTCGTTCGTTCGTTCGTTCACATATCCGCAGCCTTTCTAATATGTAACCTGTAAGGGGTCAGCATGGCCAAATGGATAAGATCGATGGTATTTAAACTTCCGGTGTGCTGATGCCGAGGTAGCGGATTCAACCCTTACACCGGTCAGTTGAACTAAAATGTTGACTTCTCGTTCTTGGATTAAGAACGTTAATTACAAGTACCTCAGAAGTTGGGTGGGTTCGCCTGATGGCGAGGGACGAAGGTAATAGGGAAGCTTAACCCACACGTAAAAACCAATTCAGTGCTACTAGAAGTAGTAGAATACATGATGTATTTTTAATGACTGTGCAGTCTTTGAAAATATTGCCGTCCAAGTTGTATTCACCTATTATGTTGCATGAACTTCACAGAGGGTGAAAACAAAACTTGGACCGGCAATATTTTCAAACACAGCACAGTCATTAAAAAATACACCCCATAGAACCACCGCGGTGTAATACTTCAGTATTCTCCTTTTGACATACAATAAAAGTGATTTATCATATAAGATAATTTCCATCATCTGAAAAGAAGAGTTTGCTTGGCCTACACTTCTCTAAATCTCCGTCAAGCATCCTCCATCTGACTGTCATGATTGCCCGAAACTAGAATAAATACGCCGTGTAAATTACTCACGCAGGTGTCTTCTGTTGTCTTGCACTTATGATCTGTAATGCCACGCTCAACCAGGGACTTACTAGCTCCCGGGAACCGTTTCTGAACTTCTTAAGTAAAAGCCAGGGGCTCTGTACGATATAAGGGGGATAATTGTTTCGGGCTCCAGCGTAGGGGAGATAACTGTTGCGTTAGTTTTTTTTTTTTTTTCAATAAGGGAGTTAAGTACTTCATGCTCCAAGACTAAGGGGGTAACTTTTAAATATCTTCAAGAATTATTTCACTGAATTATTCAGTTCCTAGTGTCCTGTAGCCGGTCTCTCTGGCCGAGGGGTTACACCACTTTCTCCATAATCCCCTTTATCACGCAGTCTCGTAGCGGGCGAGAACTGGGAGCGGTTCGTCACCCGCTGGTGACTTGCGGGATAACTGAGCCGGCCGCTCAGAAAGCAATGGCAAACTACTGAGCGTAACCTTGCCAAGAAATCAACAGACAGCTGAAAGATGCTGCTGTTGACAGCGATGTCCTGTAAAAGGATATGCGAATTAAAAAAAAAAAGTGTCCTGTATGTATGAGCCTACTGTAGGCAGGAAAAGCTCCAGTGTTTATAACTAATTAATGGGACAATTTTAATTAAACCCTCAGGTATCCCACACTTTCCTTTGATCTGTCTCTCAAATATTAAAGTTGCTTGCCTGACCATTACAAAAGGTTGCAATCAGCCCCAGCATTTGTTGTCATTGGTGATTTACGAGGCAATTTTACGTTCAGTAGTTTGCAGAATGCAGTAACAAAATACTGAACTAACATTGTATAGTACATCACAAATAGAGAAGACATTATGGGGTTGATTGCATCGTCCTGTAAAGGGCTGGCAACTAGCTTTTAGTTTACCATTCTTTCTGGACGGGTGGCGCCCATTACTATCGAAATCAACGCAAATTTGTTCGCTACCAAATCGCCTGCTGCTGATTATGAACCTTCCACTGGTCATGTCGGGGAGTTGTGAAACTGCTTTCATTAACCCTTAAACCCAAACAGACGTTGAGCACAGACGCATAACGACATGGAGGGGAAAAAAAAAAGTTAGTTGCATATACTTTGCAGGACATAGCAGTCAACCTCATAATTTATTGGCTGTTTGTGATTCCTGGGCTGGCTGGACCTCGTGCCCAAGTCAAGTTTAGAAATACGCATTAATGTGGATTCAAACCCTTGACCTTTAGACCGGTCGGTAAACAGCTAGCCTCTACACAACCCCAGTCTCCATATTTCCTACGAGGGGAAGTCAAATGAAAACCTTAAAAGTGTGATAGACATTACAATATCAATACCGTTGTTTTTTAACCTGTCAATATTGTTGTTAAGAATGTCAAGAGTGTTCAGCAGGTGACATCACGGTGCAGAGGAACACGGTGACGTCATAAGGATTGTTTAAAGATAGCCGCCCCACTTTTAACATGCACCAAAGAGGAACAGTATTCTTTTATCCATTTTTCGGTCAGTAAAGAGGTGAAACCTATAGAAATTCATTGGCGAATGAAGGCCCAGTATTGTGACGCACGCCTGTCAGTCCAGTAAGTGTATGAGTGGAGTAGGAAGTTTCAAAACGGCGTGACTTCTGTGACAGACTGTTCACGATCGGGTCAAGCACACCGAGTAGTGACCATAGAGTGGTTACGCACGAGACCAAGATCATTTGTTCTAGAGAATCCAAGCCCTCTATCGGCACTGGAGGTCTTGCATTGACGCAGTGGTGACTACATAGAAACAATGGTACATGTGTGTGTTCTTTACTTTTTCAGAATATATTCACCCCTCCCCCCCCCCCCCCCCCCCCCCCCCCCCCCCCCCCCGAAAAAAAAATATTAAGGTTTTCCTTTGAAAACCCCTTACATTACTGTTGATAATGTCTGGTATTTAAGTCCAGACTACTGGACATTTCCGCTGCTGTAAACACAACCTTCTCATGTGAAGTGCAACAGTGAGATCATCCCCACACAACAACCCCCCTTTAACTAGTTTCCCTGGACACGCCCCGGAGACGAAACAGACTCGGAAAAGGAAATTACTTCCCCCTAATTCGAGTTCGTGTGACAATCCGCCATCAAAGTGAAGAGAAAACAGGGTTAAGAATTTTAAACGGGGGACTCAATTAGATAAGGTTGTGCCAGATTCCCAGGAGAAATCTGAAGGGTTCTCGGGTATGTTGAGATAGGGGGGCTGGTGGACTGCGCTTCTGTTGTTTTACCACAGGATTTAGCTTTCAGATTTGGAGAACCGCTGATGGAGAGTAAGTGGCTGCTTTCCCCGCTGTGTGAGTTCGTTATATTGTCTGTCTATCTGTCTGTACGCCTCTTTCTCTCTCTATCTCTCTCTCTCTCTCTATCTCTCTCTCTCTCACTCTCCCTTTATTTCCCCATTTTCTCTCTTACTCTCTGTCATTCTCACTCTACGTTCTGTCTATCTGTCTATGTAGCTACCTACCGATCTACCTACCTACATACGTATCTATTAAAATATATGCCTGCCTACCTGCTTGCATGTCTTCCCTGCCTACTTATCTACCTATCTGCCTACTTATCACATGCCTACCAATCTACATATTCATGCAATAAAGTTCGCAACGACCACATCTACTAAATGTTGCGAATCCTGCATTTTGTCTGCAATTATTACTGTATCATCCGCATATCTAACGTTATTGATGTTACGTCCCCCAGTGGTGAATCCTCTCATATCTTCTAAATTTCTGAAACTATTTTCACCGTATAGGGAAAGAATATCTGGAGACATTACACATCCCTGTAGGACATCTCTCTTAATAGGCTGATATTGACCTACTTCATTATCAGTCTTTATTATATCTTGGTGTTTCCAATATATGTTCTTTTTTTTTACAAGTCTGAGTAAGGGGTTTCTATTCAATTTGTAGATCTGGAAGCATCTTCATCATGTTGACATGCCTGACTTTACCAAAAGCCTTTATGTAATCAATAAAGAAAAGATGTAGGTCTTTGTTTACTTCTATCCATCCATCCATCATGTACCATGCTGGTAAACGTGGGTGGTCATGATTTGCCATTTCACTCTATCCCTAGAGTCGTTGATCAGCTCAGTGTTCTTGTGTCGACCATGCCATGTGGTCAATCCATCCAGGTATTTGCTTCTCTGTCTTCCCCTGTTCTCTTCCCCTCGATCTTGCTAGTTATCACTAAGTTCTCCAATTTATTTCTTCTCATAACATGTCCAAAAATGTTGATTGTCTTCGTCTAATTTCTATAATCAGTTTACGGTTTTCATTTGTTTCTTGAAGTACTTGGTCATTGGTTTTTCTGTCTGACCATAGTATTCTTTGCATTCTCCCCAGAAGCCACATTTCCACAGCCATCAGATGTTTTTCAGCTTGACTGCCCATTGTCCAAGCTTCACATCCATATGAAATTACAGGCTCTATGTAGCACATCAAAACTCTGTTTCTCGTTTCAATTGACATCTTTTTATTGGTCAGTATGTATTTCATCTTGCTGAAGGCTACTTTCGCCATGGCGATTCTTGTTCTAATCTCTTCAAGGCATCTCCCATTAGATGTTATTACTATTTCGAGATAATCTTACCGATTGACTTGTTGAAGAATATTCCCATTTACTTGTACATTACATTGTGGTATTTTGTTCTTCACAGTGACGACCGTAATCTGAAGCTTCTTACAATTTAATTCTAACCCTAATTGTTTACAGTGTGAAACAACCGCACCTACTAATTGTTGCAGATTCTGCTCATTGTCTGCAATCAATACTGTATTATCTGCATATATAATGTTATTGCTGTTTCGTCCCCCTATGATGTTTCCATTTATATCTTCTACATTTCTCAAAATATGTTTACTGTACAAGGAAAACAGATCTGTCTTACTTCTATAGAGCGTTAAATTAATGTTCTCAGCATATACACAGCATTAACTGTACCCTTGCCTTCTACGAACCCACATTGTTCTTCTCCTATTTCGGGTTGTAATTTCATCCTAACTCTTTGCATGATAATTCTTAGCAACATCTTCGTGATGTGGCTCAGTATACTAATAGTTCGATGTTGATCACATTCCAAGGCTCCTGATTTCTTCGGGATTACAATAAATGTAGAATTACGTAATTCAGGGGGTATATCTCCAGTATAAAATATTTTGTTCAGCAGTCTGGTGACCTGGTCTATTCCATATTCTTGTAAGGCATTGATCGATTCTGTTGTGATGTTGTCTGGACCCGGGTTCTTCCCAGTTTTCATATGGTTAAGAGCATTCTGAACTTCTGTCTTCAAAAGTAATGGTAACTTCATTATTATTCCGAATATTATACTGCTTTTCTCTTGTATCATCATAAAGGTCTTTCATATAATCTGACCACGCATGTAAAATATCTGATCTCTTTCTATTATGATTTTGCCATCTTTGGTTTTTAGGCAACCCGTTGATGTGTGTGTTCTTTTATTACTAATGTAATTAATTCCTTTGTGCATTAATTTGGTATTCCGGGTGTTGTATTGGTCCATAAATGGATAAATAAAAGTGTCGGAATTTACAGGCTTCGTGACGAAGTTGTTACGGGCGCAGTTCGTAATCCCGTATACCCGCAGCAGATCGCCTTGCGTTGGATTTTTACGAAATTGTATGGATGCCTGTCGTTCAGAAAGCAATGGCAAACTACTGAACGTAAACTTTCCAAGAGATCACAACAGCAAAAAAAAAAAAAAAATGCTGGTGTTGACTGCGACGTCCTGTAAAGGACATGCAACAAATTGTTAACTAATTTACAAGAAACAGGATATAGTCACGATGAATCCACAGTTCCATTTCTCGTTTCTATTGTTCGTCGGGTTTGATCCCATATGTATTGGTCTATTTTCGAAGACAGGCCTGCCGAAAGCAACGCACAAATCACGAACTCTGTAACCCCAGCCACGACCCCCAGGAGTCTCCAAGACAATTGCACACGTAAACCAACGGTCGTAGATTGGATTCGAATCCACAACCTACGCGCTAGGCATGCGGCATAAACACTCCGCCATAGAGAGTCCCATATAATGATTCTATGATCCCATCAGTCCTACAATCATCATCATCAGCATCATCATCATCATCATCATCATCATCATCATCATCATCATCATCATCATCATCATCATCATCATCAACATCATCAACAACAACAACAACAACATCATCATCATCATCATCATCATCATCATCATCATCATCATCAACATCATCAACAACAACAACAACAACAACATCATCATCATCATCATCATCATCATCATCATCATCATCATCATCAAGTGTTATTTCAGCTAACATTGGCGTTCATGGCTTTCCACAGATCTCTGTCTTTGGTGTTTTGGATCAGCTCTGCTGATGATATTCCTCCATGCCACCGTCTCAGTCCATCCAGCATCATTTCTCATGGTCGACCTCTTTCCCTCGATCTTTCCAGTTGTTGTGATGTTCTCCAATGCCTCTATTCTCATCACATGACTAAAGAAATCTGTTTATCTCATTTTTATTGTTGTATATAGTGTTCTATTTTCATGAGCCTCTTTCAGGCAATCGTTGTTAGTTACTCTGGCAGTTCCAAGGAATTTCCAACATTTCTCTTACATAAGCCGCAAAGACAAATTATCACAAACATCAAAAAGAAGCAGTCATCTCTTTTTGTTCACATTATGGGAAGACAAAAACTGGAACATAGTGTGACAACCGAAAAGATTTATGGAAAGAGAGATAGAGGAAGTCAGCGTCAGAAAACTATTAACATTCGTGTGTCATGGTTCCGAAGGGAGTCAACACACAAATTGATCCATTCACTTTAAACAAAACCAGTCACACAATTCCTTGATCGACTAATCAGTAAAGACACCGATAGCTTCTTCACACAAACATATTAAGTAGTAAAGCGCATATAGAGAGGGGGGTGATGTGGTGCAGTGGATAAAATCGCTTGCCTGCTGACCCGCTGGTCGCGTGTTACAATCCCCACCGTGCCTTTTTTTGTATTTAACTTGACCCGGTCTAAAATTGGTACCAGAAATTGCTCTCGAAAGTAAAGGTGGCTTGGTGATATGAACCACATCAGCCATCGAGTGCCGATCGGTCTCTTCATGTTTGGGTCTAGAACCATGTGTGTCATAACGCTTCAGGTGTGTAAAAGTATTTGTTGGTGTACTTTAATACTCATCTCATCTCTTCTCATCTAATCTCATCACATCTCTTCTCATCTCATCTCATCTCTGGGGGATGTGTCTCATAACATTGTAACATGCATTGTTTATGTTTACAATATTCATTTGACAGTGTTTTTTTCCTATGTATCATGCACTACTGATGAATAAAAGATGAGTTATTGGAAGGGCTGAATGTAAGATGGGCCCGCATGCCAAATATGTTACCTTTTCAAAATAAAGTTAAATCAAATCAAATCAAATCAGCTCATCTCTTCTCATCTCTTCTCATCTCATCTCTTCTCATCTCATCTCTTCTCATCTCATCTTATCTCCTCTCATCTCCTCTCATCTCATCTTGTTCCTATTGTACCTTGCGGTGTCGAGGTGAAGCATAAACAGCGGGAGAGTGCCCGCTTATGCGCTTCATATATCGAGATTCCCATGGACTCTGTTATTCCCTCTGTCCATCGTTAACGTGGTCAGCGTTTTCTTCTGTTTACATTTTGTCTGTACACCATTGCTGGTTGTGGTACACTGTTAGTTGGTAACCCAGTTAGATGGCGAAACCATTTTACTTGTTGCCTTCTGATAAAATCTAGCGCTTCTATAACCCTAACTTTAGTCATGCTTTCTTCATTTCTGATTTTCTCTCTTCTTGATACATTGAGTATTCTTCTCAGGAATCTCATTTCTGTTGCTGTGATTTTTCTTGTCTCTTTTTCTGTCATTGTACTGATTTGGCATTGGTAGCATAGAGTTGGTAGGAAGATTGTGTTGTAGAGTCCTTTCTTAGAAACTATTGATACATATTTGTTCTTTGGTATTGGTGCCCTTTGTCCAATGAGTTGGTTTGCCTTTACTTATGAGACAGTATGGGAAATGACTTTCGCAAATCGCCCAAGCTTACCGGGGGAACATGAACTGGAATATTTTTGAAACAGAAAGTTCAAGGACCAGGATTGTTTTAAAAATATTCAGAGGTTGAGCGGGAGTGCATTGCTGAATAGCCGCAAGGTCACCTTCTATTGTTAACTAGCGGTTTCTCAGGGAGAGGAGTGCCGGATGTAATCTACACTTTGGGTTCAAGCTGTCAGGAGGACAACGGTGAACTTTGGAGGCAGCAGAATTTATGAGTACAAGCCGGGTCGGAAGTGACACGAGCTGTCGGAAAGGAACGCCATACTCCAAATGTATGGCAGCGGGAAGAGTACATGAACTCAGGATCATGAACTTGGCCGTGAACTCCAGCAAACAATGTCGATTTGGGTTAATGATATGATGCAGAGTGAGTATGCAAATTAATCAAGGTACGCGAGGTGCGGATTGGAGGATCTTCGGGGGATGAGATAGAGCATGGTCACGTGATTCCAGAAGGGCGCCAAACCGAGCAGGGTATATACGTAGTACAGCAGACAGTCGGGGAGATAAGCAGATTTGAGACGGCCGAGTGTACATACTCAAAGGCTGTTGAGACCAAGAAGGCTGTAGGAACTCATGGTCGGGCAGATATACCTAAGGACCAAAGGAAGCACGGACGTAAGTGTTGGAAAAAGACCCGCCCTAAAGAAACTATTGATTGCTACTGTCAATTGCAATCATTATCGAAAGTCATACAAGACTAAGGTGGGCTAAGAGGACACACGTTTGATGGGATCATCCAGAGAACTGAGTCTAACAAAACTGGAAGGAGCCTGACTTTATTGGAAAGTGGCGAAATCACTCACGGGCGTGGTGATCAGACCAAAGCACCCTTAGGCAGATGAGCAAGTATCCACTGGACTGTACTCTGACGTAAGTTGGTTAAGTTTAATTAGAAACCTGTTAGTCTATAGTCGGGCGCGGGTAATGGTACTTAGGTTTAGAAAGCAATGGCAAGCTACCGTGGATAAATTTACCGAGGAATCGTGAGCGGTCAGTGAAAGCTAGGATTGACTGCGACATTCTGTAACGGACCCGTATCTAACTACCTAACTATAATAACAGGCTAAACCAGGGAGCATTGGCAATCTACAATGGGCCGATAGCGGGGATTGACTGCCGACGTAAACCATACTAGGGGTGATTACTTGCGAACGGTATTAGTAGCCTCAAAAGTCCCCGATTTATTTTCATAGAAGCGTAAACACGACAGGACAAGTAGGGGGGGGGGGAGGTAATAGACTCGGCCACTAGGTCAAACCAAACAATGGGACCAGCAGGATACTGCAGGTAAACGGACCCGGAACAGGCCTGTGAAGAAAAGAATGCAGTGTTGTGTTCCATTCCATTGGCACATTTCCGTCTTGACAGACGATAGTTTGGTACATTGTGCTTCAAAAAGGCTTAATAACTGTCATATGGCAATTACTACGATCCATGGCGGTGGCGAGTGTGGCTGGTAAGGCCAATTCTTGCTGCAAATGTTTGCCCACAGTAGGTGCATGTGAAAACATGGTCATTTCCACCATTTTGCACCATCTTACGTCTCTCACGCTCTGTGTGTGCTTTATCTGCAATCATTTTCTCCTATGTCTTTATTCCATTTCTGATAGTTGACCTCCATGCAACACGTTCAGCGGCGACGTGCTCCCATTGTGCATTATCAATGCCTGTATCAATCACGTTGTATCGTAGTAGAGGCCGACCCTGAGGTCTCTTACCCGTCTGTAATTCACCAAAAAAGATGTCCTTTGGTATTCTACCATCATCCATCCTCCTAACGTGTCCTATTCATCTAAGTCTACGAAGACTGAGCATGGAATACGCCGTCACACAACCTGATCTTTCCAATACTTCAGTATTTGTGATTTTGTCTTGCCACTTAATACCAAGTATTCTTCGCAGACACCGCATATGAAAGCTGTTTAAACGTTTCTCTTGGTGTGAGTAAGTTGTCCAGGTTTCACTGTCATAAAGAAGAGTACTAAGGACACAGGCTTGGTAAACGAGGACTTTTGTTTTGGCAATAAGCTTCCTGTTCTCCCAGACTCTTTTTGCTAACATTTTCATTGTTGTTGCTGCCTTGCCAATCCTGATGTTGATTTCCTGATCGAGGGATAATTTGCTATTTACCTCTGATCCTAGATATGTAAAATGGTCTACTATCTCCAGTTCGGCGTCGTCAATAAAGATTGATGGTACACCATGTGCACCTTGTGACATAATCTGTGTCTTCTTTTTGTTAATTGTTAAACCAAATTCAGAACAAGCATTGGAGAATGCAGATAGTAGATGTTATAATTCTTCCTCAGAGTGGGTCGTAATCGCAGCATCATCCGCAAAAAGCAACTCTCTTATTAGTACCCTGCTAATTTTGGTCTTGGCTTTCAATCTTTGAGCATTATAGAGGCCACCATCTGAGCGTGAGTGAATGTATATACCGTCATCCTGATCACGAAAGGCATATTTCAGTAGAAGTGAAAAGTATATCCCAAAGAGGGTGGGGGCTAGTACACAACCTTGCTTAACTCCACTCTTGATTTCAATCTCTTCTGAAGTTGAGCCATCAAACTTGATTATACCCTTCATGCCTGTGAGGAACGATTCCACAATGGACAGAAGAGTTGGTGGGCAGCCAATCTTCTTTAGTGCTTTGAACAGACCCTCACGACTGACCAAATCGAATGCCTTTGTGAGGTCGATGAAGGCAATAAACAGTGGCTGATTTTGTTCCCGGCATTTTCCTTGCATCTGTCGCAATGAGAATATCATATCAATGGTAGACCGGTTCTGACGGAAGCCGCACTGTGATTCGGGGTAGACTTGATCTCCCAGGACTTGAAGTCTGCGCAGGACAATTCTGGCAAATACTTTCCCAACAATACACAGAAGTGAGATACCCCTATAGTTGTTGCAGTCGCTCAGATCTCCCTTGTTCTTGTACAGCGTTATGATGTTTGAATCTTTGAAATCCTGTGGGACTTGTCCTTCTCGCCAGCATAGCTCTATTAGCTGGTGGATCTGTAGAGCGAGGGTGTCTTGCCCACTCGTGATCACCTCTATTGGAATCCCATCCTTACCTGGAGCCTTGCCAGATGCAAGCTCATTTATAGCACACTTAACTTCTGTTATAGTGGGAAGTGTGTCCAGGTGGTCAAGAGTTGGCAGGGCCTCTATGGCGTTGAGGGCATCATCCGCTAGCTTGGTCTCACTTGAGTAAAGCTCTAAATAGTGCTCGACCCATCTATCCATCTGCTGTTTCTTATCAGTGATGATTCTCCAGTCAAGGTTTTCAGCGGTGCACTTCTTTTGATCATTGGACCACAGGCTTTCTTTATCCCTTCATACATGCTTCTGATGTTTCCCTTATCACTTGCGATTTCAATGGACTCACATAACATCCAATAGTCATTCGCTCACTGCCTGGCAGCTTTTTGTACATCCTTCCTCGCTTGCTTCAGCTCAGGGATGGAGTTTTTGCCTCTCCATAGCACAAAGCCTGGGCTAAAATAAAGAAACCATGTGTTGCCCATGCAGCATGATCCCTCTCTCGGCCTGCCTAGTTCACTCCAGAGGAAAGTTAACACCTATACATCTGGAACAAGACAAGCTGCAGAAGCTGCCGGATCAGCAAAGCAATGCTCTAACTGTCCGCCTGTTGGAGATTCGATAAGTAGGTGTTGTGTAGCAGTGGGGAAAATCGGGGTCAGGCTCTGTTATGATTAGCGCGGAAGACAGTATAGCCCTGCGAATTTGAAGGCGCGAGTTGAGATCTACACAAAAATCGGGAGTAAAAGGTTTAAATGGCTTTAATACTATAAGGCGAGATGGGGAATAGCCAGCGAAGGTTAGAGACGACTGGAAGCTCGGATGCACACTAAGTGAGCTGAAGAGGACAGAAATGCCATTTGGAAATAAACGTTACGGACGGGTTGTGAGAATATCTTGGGTAAAGAAAGGGACATTTGCAGTCCATACTTCAAGGACTGAATATTGAAGAAGGTTGGCTAGGTAACGACGATGGACTATACTGCGGGAATGGATGAAGATGCACGTTGATCAATTATCATGGTTAAGATGTTAGGAGTGATATGAATTTATGTTGTCATCATGGGTTTGTGGTAATAATTGCGTGGGTTTATGTGGTAATGTTGACGGCCCATAATGATGGTTAATCATGAATGAACCTATGTACTGCAAAAGATTATAATGATTGTAGGAGCTTTTAGTGTAAAGGGGCATTTCGCATATGTGATTTGTGGGCAGTGAAAGTGTCCCATCTTGTTGTCTTATAATTACTGTTGGGGTACCAAGCTGCAATGATATTGTTAATGATGTATATTTATGTTGTTATTGATAATGGCTATGATATACGCAGTGATGATGAGGCGTAGGGGTTCATGGCTTAGGTTACATATAGACGAAGCATTAGGGGAGTTGGAGACATTAAGGGATACAGGTTATTGATCAGTTGCTATGTTTATGATGTGTTGTTAATGACAAGGGGAATTTATGTTGTCGAGAGTGGATATATAATATTAATACATGCTACTGAGGACGACGATGGCGCCAATGATAATGAGACATGGCGCTAGTACATGTCACTGGTGTATTGCGTTGTCAGCCTCGGGGACAGAAATGTTGTTGTTGGGGGTTACCTGATATAGCTATTAAACTGTGGCGTCCAGTTATCAGCTATTGTGTTATGTGTCTGTCTGGTGCAGGGGAACCTGGCCGGTGTGGGCAAGCGGATCAGGAGTTGTTGTTTAGGGTTTTCCCATTGCCGAATTATATGTGTCTGTCCACTGTGGGAAGACTATCAGTGTCGGCGTGGGTATTGTATTAATATCACATGATGCAGTGTTTGGGGGTTTATGGGTTGATGTTGGCATCGGTGAACACTGGTTGATGGTGTACGACCGCCCAGGCCGTGATGGAATATCACTGACCCGATGTCAATACACGTAGCTGAAGACGACGAGGACGAAGGTGGGGTCGATAATACCCGATGATGATGTTCACATAGTCAAGAGTTTCTTCTTGTTTAATTTTCAGGTCATCATCTGAATACCTGGGTAAACTAGTGGGCGGTATTTCACGGTGGTAGTTTGGGTGTGCATTCTTATTAGATTTATATACTTTCTTGTCAGATTTGCGTACTCTCTTATTATATTCCCCTGATTGATATGTGACTAGTTATTGGTTTAATTGCAATTCCTCAGTTTTTATATTCGTTTGATGGTATTCTATTGATGCTAGTTATCTGCAGCATTTTTACCATAATAATTTGAATTGTTTTCGCACGATACTTTGTAATTTCTTTTGCGAAGCACGATACTTTGTAATTTCTTTTGAGAAGCAAATAAACTTGATTCAGTGTTAGCCTATTCTTTTGAGTGCCTGTACTATTGTCGGTTAGGGTAGTGTTGTATTCGTGACCTGCATACCTGTATACTTGTGAGGTTGGTAGATGAAACCAAGGGTAATCACACATAAGGGTTATCTCTACGACCGGAAGACGGACAATCTTTATCTATCAATTCTTTATTCTTTATCCTTTTCTTTCTCCCTCTCTCTCTCTTCTTCATCTCTCCTCCTTCTCTCTCTCTCATCTCTCATCTTCGTGCTATCACACTACTGAATGCTGAATTTAATAATCGGCTTTATTGCATCGGGACATTCCCACAAATGCTCCGTCCCCTCTTCAAAAGCTCCAGAAGCATCCAAATGCTGATGATTCCAGTAGTCAACTGATTTAGGGACTTGACTTCACTAACACGCCGACACTCCCCGGGGAACGCCAAGATTTATATGTATATGAATATTTCTCTTGAAGCCAATGTTCAGTTGGTCGAGGGAAAGAAATGAGTATGTGTTGATAATAATTAAAATCAATTTGGAACTTGCACAAAATGCATTGCGAGTTTACAGAAGTCAGGAATTTATTTATCCCTTTGGTCACGCCATTTGTGATAGAGATCGCGACAAGTTCTGTGTATCCTTTTCAGATCTTTCCCGCAATTTCTTCACCATCTCCCACGTGACTGTTCAACTTCCAATCATAATGTCTGCTTGATCTATGTATTTCATGAATGAAATACTGTAAACCCTGCGTTTATTGCATTACTGGCCGTTAACGATACCGGAAAGTTGGCGAATTCAATTCAGTGCGAGGGGAAGTCAGACATTGGCCGAATATCTGTCTCCATAAACGAGCCGGTCTTTTGTGCTGGAGGTTGGGATCGATGTCAAGCGAAGATTGTGTAATCACGGACGGTAAATTAGCCAGAAATACGTCAGTGACTTGCATTTTGTTGCGTCTTGCTTCTTTTCAATGTTTTAAGTCATGACTATTTTTATCTGCAGCTTCCTGAAGTTTCCGTGAAGTGCGATCAACAAAGAAAAACAGCGCTATTTTTCTTCATGTCTGGACTTCCGTTGAACTTGGAAGATCATTTTTGTTTAAACTGTCGTTCGTTTTGAACTCAAGCGTAGTCCATACACGCGCAACTATTTCTAGGGCACTGGGCTGATTTTTGCGTGTGGATTAGCTTTCCCTATTCTCAGTGTGCCTCGTCATCAGGCCGGGTGCCACAAATAGCGCTCTCTGACTGTGTGGATCAATTCATGTGTGGACTCCCTTCCGTGCCATGACACAAGACTGTCAAGAATCTTCTCCAGCTATCTTCTTCTATGTCTCTTTCCTCAAAATGTTCCAGTTGTCACGACATATTCCAGTTTTTGTCGACTCATTACGTGGCCAAAATACTATGACTGCCTCTTTCTGATGTTTGTAATAAGCTGTCGTCACGACTTAGCTTCCCTCAAAATGTCCAGATTGCTCATTTTGGCTTCCAATTAATTTTAAGCAATCTTCTATAAGACCACATCTCCAAGGCTTCCATGGATTTTTTTCGTTTGTTTACTAATTGTCCAGGATTTCGCACTGGTATGTTAAAATTGGTTCTATGTAACACACAAGACTCTTTTAACTTTTAAGGATAGTGATTTAATGCACAAACGCTCTTCATTTGATAGAATGCAGTTTTGGCTTGTCCTATTCTGCTCTTTATCTCAGTGATGCATCATCCATCTGAAGTTATCCATGTGCCTAGATATGAGTTTCTGCACTTGCCCCACTATTGCACTTTTAGGTACAATCTGTTTCTTTGATGTCATCATGACTTCTGTCTTTCTATTATTCAAACTAAGGCCCATTTTTTTTTTCACTTTCTTCAACCACTGTATCTACCATTTCTTCTAGTTCCTTCTAAATTGTTTCTATCAAGAGTTAGTTCTCAATATTTTCTGTAGATATCATTATATATTCACTGTACAATGAGAACAAATCAACAGACAATACACAACCTTGTTTGAAGCCCTTCTTTATACACTGAAATGCTCCTAGAAGGTTGTTGACCTTATGGCTGCAGTTTGCTGTAAATATATGTTCTTTATTATTCGCAGATATTTGCCGTCAATGTTTAGTTGCCTTAGTAATTTTATTATTTTGTTATGTTATACACTGTTAAGGGCTTTTGTGTAGTCTATGAAGCATAAGTACAGATATATTTTTACTTCTATGGCTCTTTCTAATAGTCATGAGAAAATATATAGCGTTGTTTGTGCCCTTTCCCTCCACAAATTCACACTGTCAAAATCTGTCAACTGTCATTTACTGCCAATATAGAAGCTTGCGGTGTATAGCAGGGGGCTATTGCGCCTGAGGAATTAAGGCCGCATGGCTAGTGCAGTTGCCGCGAACTGTGCAGGTTAGAGTTTTCTTTTTGCCCCCGACAGAAAAACAAAACAAATCTCAACACCTTACCGATGATTCGAACCCGGGTCTCCCGAAGGAGAATCTGACATTCTAGCCACTCGGCCAGCCGCTCCTCCAAATCCACAGTGCTCATCAATAATTTATGGTTTAATCTTGTTTTTATTATTATTTTCATAATTATTCTGAGTAAGAGCATTGTCTTGTGACTCAAAAGACTTATTGTGCGATGCTCTTCGCATTCTAAAGCGGCTGGTTTCATTGGCAGAGCTGTAAAGATGGATGTTAGTAGATCACTAGGAATGTACCCACTAGTGTAGATATTATTTAGGAATTTTGTTAATATTTCGATTCTAAAATCAACTAGAGCCTTAACTTCTTTAGCCACTTTGCATTTGTTTACTATTTCTTTGTGTGTTATATTATATTATATTCTTCTATATCTTGCTTTTTCTTTCTTCTTTCGTCCATAATCTGCAAAATTTCATCTGTCATCCATTTCTTATTTACGATTCTATTTTTAGGTGGAATGATTTCTTTTGATGTCTGTTGGATTGATTCCCGCAACATGTCCCATTGTTCATCAATAGTCTGTATGATCTCCATGACATTATATCTATTCTTTACAATAGCATTGAACCTTCTCTAATTTCTTTTTCTGCTTTAAGCAATACTAGATCTAATTTGATGTTCTTTTGTATTTTCTTGTTGTTTTTAAGTATTAACCTCATCTTTCCTATAACTGGCACATGGTCACTCTGTATATCTGCTACTGGTCTAGATTTTGCTCCTACTAAACTTTTTTTTTTTTTCGCATATCCTTTTCAGGACATGGCTGTCAACATCAGCATCTTTATGCTGATTGTTGATTTCTTGGCAAGATTACGCTCAGTAGTTTGCCATTGATTTCTGAGCGACAGGCTCACATACCCCGTAAGTTACCGACACGGGAGAACCCCTACCAATTCTCGCGCACATCACGTTACTTACGAGAGTATATCGGGATTACGGAGAAAGTCGTGTAACCCCTAAACCAGTGATACCGGCCCTACTAAACTTTTTTTTCCCGCGTTTCCATCCTGTTTCAGGATATTGCGGTCAACACCTGCATCTTTCAGCCGTATGTTGATTCCTAGGCTAGATTACGCTCATAAGCGCGCCACGACTTTCTGAGCGGCCGGCTGCATACTCTCATAAGTCACTGGCACGACTCGAACCACTTCTAATTCTCGTGCGCTCACGTCAACCACGAGAGTATTCGAGTTTAACGGAGAAAGCTGCTAACTCCTCGGCCAGGAAGCCGGCCCTACTAAACTGCATCTGAATATCTTTGTAATCAGTATTTAGTCAATATGATTGCATATATTATCTCTAGGGCTTTTCCGCGCATATAATCGTCGAGGAAGTTGTGTAAACCAGGTGTTACGTATCACCATTTCGTGATATTCTGACCATGTTATTAACCTGTCACCTCTCTCATTCCCCTCACCTCGGCCATAGCGACGAGTCCCTAAAGTTACATTTTCGTTGTCTACTTTGGCATTCAAATCCCCAAGTAAGACGGTCATTTCAAAATGTTTATATTGGTCTACGCCATGTCTAAATCGTTATAAAATGTATCTATGTCTTAATCTTTACAGTCTCCGTTGGTGCATATACTTGTATTATGTGTTATACATATTGTATAAACATTTTATAAAATGTACATATGTACACATACACTGTTGGAGGGTGCAGGGGGTGGAGACGCATGACAGTCGTCCCCTGTTGGCATGGCACTTGATGCTAATAACATACATATATAAGTACATATGCAGATACACACACGCGCGCGCGCACACAACAGACAGATAGACAGCCAACCAGAGAGGCAGGTAAACAGACAGGCAGGCATGCAGGCAGCCAAGCAGGCAGGCAAGCGCACAGACAGAAAAGCAGGCAGATGGGCGGGCGGGCAGACTGATGGATAGGCAGTCTGGCAGACAGACGTACGAGCGGACAGACAGACATACAAGCAAGCAGATAGGCAGGCAAATAGACATACACACAGACAGACATCTCTTGCACATAATTTCAGTAGTGAATTAATTACGTTTTTTCACACACCAAGATTACATTTCCAAGCTAAAAATTCATACGTTCTCCATTTGAACGAGATCCGGATGTGAAGACATTCTGCTTCTGTGAAACATGAAGATGAGAAACGGAACTGAATCCTTCACTTTATCACAATACATGAAGAGAAGGGCGAAGTATGAAATACATTGCTCCATCACGTGTGACTGACAATTCCCCCCATCCCATTCTGTGCTCATGCAACACGACCCGTTAACTGGTCGAGTGCCATGGGATGATTAATAGTCTTAGCGATTTCCCGTAACTGCCGCGGGGCTATATACAGCCGAAATTTGGTCATTCCGTTATAATACAACATGTGTCGTACCATGTTAACAACTGTTAAGTCATAACAGTGAAACACCCCTACTTCCCATTTTCTGCCATCGACTTTTGTTTGGTCCAAACTTAGGTTCTGTTACGCACTGAATCTGTTAATACGAGAGGGAGTTTTTTGTTGGTGAATATATTCTGACAAAGTAAAGAACAAATGTATCATGTTTCGATGTGGTCACCACTGTATCCATTGTAAGTCCTCCAGCGCCGGTAATGTGCCTTGGATTCCTGTAGGGAAAATAAATTCTCTTGGTCTCGTGTGTAAGC